>JAOTRH010083976.1:0-16985 GCA_034768845.1 Heliamphora exappendiculata | reverse complement strand
GGTAGGAATATATTATAATTTTATAATTTTAAATTATTAAATTCTAAATTAATTATATTATAAAATATGAATTATTTTATAATAAATTTAAAATACAAAATATAAACTCTAGTTTTGAGTTCACACCAAGTGATTGGGTGTTATTTTTTAATAATAATAATAATAATTTCAAATTTTTTTTATCAAATTTGAAACCTCGTAATGTGGTGATAAGTTTCGGACCGTTAATTAATCAAAATTTCTGATAATTTATTGCAATATTTGGAGCCAGGTGTGTGTTGTCGGCACACTGTTGTGCTTCTAAAAGGTTTGGCTTGTCAATATATTTTTATAATTAGAATAGTTTATTATGTAAAATATATTTATTTATTTATTTCTAAATAAATAAATAACAAATGTAATTTAAAAACTAGTTAAACAAATATTTTTCTATCACATAGTTACAAGTATTACATAAATTTTATTTTTTTATATAGACAACAAACTCAACGTACTTTAAATAAAAAATAAATTTGATTATAAAAATAATTTTAAAAATCAATCCTCTGATGGCACAACACTTGTTGTGTCCCTCAACACACAACACGCACCCATTTCTACAATAATATATATTAAACACTAAATGACTTTTAATCTAATAGTATAGGTATCATTTATCTACATGAGAGGTTATGAATTCAAATTTTACTTAAAGATGTTCTGAGTGTATGAGTATTTGTCGGTATGCATTAAACTATGGATTTTTAATTTTTTGAGTCGTGAAGCCAAAACTTTTCCTTATAATTTAAGGCTGCTTTTGGAACTTGTGTTTGTACAGGTATTTTAGAGGAAAAAACAAAAGTCCAGTAGAAAGGAAAACCCTAAATGGGCCTCCCGTGCTACCATGGGTGTGTACTGCTTTCACATTGATGTTTCGGGCGGGCAAAGTTATTGTTAATAATTTTAAATTTTTTTATTATTAATTTTAGTTATAAGTTATAAATTTTTTAAAATACTTATAATTTTACTACAATTTATAACAATTTTTTTTATTTTAACTAAAAATTACTATTTTTATTAAACACGCACAATTTTTACTACAAGTTACAATCTATAAGGTACTAATTTTAATAATTTCATACACAACTACAGTGACACAATATTGCAGGTGAAGCGAGAGACAATGAGGTGCATGCGAATTGCAATTAAAATTTTAAGTAAAAGTTCTAAAATATTTTTGTTAAAGTTAAATATATAATTAATTTTGTTTCTATATCACATGGTGCTCGAATTATTATTTTATGTATATCTTGACTAATTTTTTAAGAACTAATTTTACCGTCTACTAACGAAAGTCAATTAAAAATGAGAAAAAGTTTGTATATACTAATTTCAAAAAATTAATAACATTTAAAAAATTTTAAATTTGATACTTTGGGAAAAAATCAAAAATTTAATACCATCTAAAAGGTTGTAGACTTGAGACTTAAAAGTGAGAGTGAAATAAGACCAACACTTCTGAGGTAAATTTTACAACTTTTGATAAATTATAAGCTGAAAATTCTAATGTAAGTAAACACAAGGAGCCCATTATTGTAATTTACTATAGTCAAGTCAAAAAAGGAAAAAGCAAAAAAGAAAATGGGATACTCATTACTAGTCAAAAAGTTCAATCGGTTTCACACTGTTGAAGGTTCATGGTGGCAAACTTCAGCTATATTTGGATTAGTTTTTTTTTAATTATTTTAGATTTTTAG
Source organism: Heliamphora exappendiculata (assembly GCA_034768845.1). Taxonomy (NCBI): domain Eukaryota; kingdom Viridiplantae; phylum Streptophyta; class Magnoliopsida; order Ericales; family Sarraceniaceae; genus Heliamphora; species Heliamphora exappendiculata. The sequence continues at coordinate 15,249 of JAOTRH010083976.1, read as the reverse complement.
TTTTTTGAATTTTTTTATAAAAAATTCAATATAAAAATAAATAAAAAAATTAACTGAGGCCAAATAAATAAATTTTTAAAAATATTTTTAAGTAAAAAAATCTTTAAAAAAAACTAATTCGAACATAAACTGACAATAATTAAAATAGTTTATGGTACAGAAACGATTGAAAAAATTATTTATTAAAAAAATTATTCAGGTTGAAAAATTACTAATCATATGATTGTATCATATTAGTTTTAAAAAAATAGCATATACTCAAAATTTTGTATATGTTCTTTAATTTTAAAAACTTAATGTAATTCAATCATTTAAGAGCCGATTGGCAACTAGTTTAAAAGTTAGTTTTATTTTGTTTTTTTGTTTTTTTAGCCAAAAAGTAAAATTAAATTTAAAATAAGTTATTTGGTAACTTAATTTTTAAACTAACTTTTTTGTAATTATTTGTTTGGATAAGAAGTTAATTTTTTATTTTTTGTTCAAATTATACAATTTTACCATTCTATATATATATATATATATATATATATATATATATATATGCATATATATATATTCGATATTAATAATTATATGCAATTGATAATAAGTTATGAATAATGAGTATTATTGTATTTTAAAAGTGATGGATGATTGAATAGAATATTATGAAAATTTGTGTTTTAATTTAATATTTTAACTTTTTAATTTTTTTGATTTTTTTCTAAATCAAATAATCTTAATTTTTTTAGTATTTTTAACAGAAAAATAAAAAAAAGCTAAATTGCCAATAAAGGCCTAACTATTAACGCACGATTAACTTTTCTATGAATACTGTAAAATGAACTCACATTATTTAACGTGGAGTGTGTTTTGCCTCTATTTACCAAAATAAAATAAAAAAATCCGTCGACATTGATAGGAAAAAATTATTACAAGTCAAGCTCAATCGATAGGGTATCATGTTACTTTTAAGATCTAGCTGAAATGATTTGTGAATTCAGACCAAGCTAGGGACATCGACAGCAGGAAGAGTACGACATGGTATGTGTTTACCTTGAGTAGTGCAGCGGTAAGCTGGGTTTTCAAATTGTAGAAGATAGTAACAATCTCTACCGTCGAGACAGAATATGTCGCAGCCACTGAAGCATGTAAAGAGCTGATTTGGCTAAATAGTTTCTTCAAAGAACTGGAAAGAGGTCAGAACAAGTGTTAGTTGTACAGCGACAGTCAAAGTGCTATACATTTGGTAAAGAACTCGGCATTTCATTTAAGAACCAAGCATATAGATATAAAGTATCATTTTATTCGGTCTCAACTGGAAGAGAGGCAGTTTAATTTGCAGAAGATTCATACGAGTGAAAATCTTGCAAATATATTCACAAAGGTAGTGACAGTGGAAAAGATGATGGACAGTTCAGCTTCTGTTGGTCTTCAAGCTTAGAAGACAAAGAGGTTGACTCACACGGGACTTGAAATTTCAGGATCGGACAAGGCTTGAAGTGGTTTTACTTCAAGTGGGAGATTTGTTAAGAGTGAAGAAAAACCCCATTCTCGGGTTGACCGCTTGAGCGATTTTTTCACTGCTCGAGCGGTGGTGTCTGTAGTAGGAGAAACCGAGGGTGGTTCATGGCCGCCCGATGGACCGTTCAATCGGTCTGTCCGAGGCACGCCTGTTTTAAGGCTGTTAGGATTTGCAACAGCCATATAGTCGTCTAGTCTTTCTTCTATTCTTCTATAGTTCTCTTCCAAGAACTTATTATCTTTTGTAATTCCTTGAATAATAAGACGAGTGTGAGTCCGTGGACGTAGGCATCATTGCCAAACCACGTAAAATCTTATGTTTGTGCTTGTTTGGTTGTTTTTCGTTCTTATTCTTGTTTGATTCGTTTGTGGCTTGTTTACGTTCTAAACCAATGGAACTTGTGGGCTGGATTAAGTCGTGTTTTGATTTGAAATCCACAATATTTAGAATATTTGAAGAAAATAATTTACGTTACGCTACTCCTATTATTTAAGTTAAGACTACTACTATTTCTTAATAGAATCTATTATGATTGTTGAAGTGAAAATTAATAGATCCTTTACAATGATTATAATACACATATTTATAGAATAAATTTCATCAAAAAATATTTATAACCACCTATAACTACCTCTAACTAATTTTAACAAAAAAAACTATCTTTACGATGCCAAATATTCTTTGATTATAAATTTTGTTAACCACCATACTCGTCTTTTAAGTGTTACTTGTTATCTTTTAAATATTTCACGCAAGTATTATGAATATTAGAATATTATCTTCAATTAAATTTTATAAATCACTCGGACATAATATAACATTCTAATATAGAATTCGACAGTGTCACTGTGACAACTTCATATATAATTAGGTAAAAACACCAATTAAACATGACACAGTGTGCTAGAAAGTACCGAATAATTACTCGGTACAATAGAACCTAGCCCAAGTCAAGCCTCAATTCCTGTAACCGGAGAGAATGAGCTACATTTCAAGTTTTACCAAGATTGGAGAGATGGCCCCATAACCGTCAATTTAAAGATTCACAAACTCTCACCGAGAAGTTACAGTGCGCAAGGAACGCTACTTTAGCATATTGATGTATTATATTTAATTAATATATATACGTTATGTATTTATAATTTTAGAAATCATCTTTTATTAAGAGAGAGAGCAATTAAAATACATCAGCATGACCTCATATTTAGAAAACACATTAATGTATATATATATATTAAATAAATACATCATATTAGCATGACTCCATATTTAAAAAAGACATTGACACATATATATTAAATGGATAAATCATATCAATGATGTAATATTCTCAACTTATTAAATAATTTATCCCACCTCTGCTGTGGCCCAAAGTACAAATGGAGGAGTGGAGTGGTGGGTAATGCGTGTTTGCCATTATTTATTGGACCCTTTCCTTCATTCTCCCCTATGATGTTTTTGGCTTTGCCTTTTTAATAGTAAAATTTTCATACACCAATAAATTTATTTATAATTTAAAATGAATAATTTAAATTAAATTGTTTGCTATATGGGTACACCCAAAATAAAACTGAATTATTCATTTTAAATTATGAATAAATTTATAAGTAGATTTTATTAGTTCATAGCATAATTCTCTTGGATGGGTATACACATATTGAGAATAATAAGTTGATAACAGTGATATTTGTTGTACAGCAAAACACCCAATCAATTCATTTTGTCAATCCACACAGAACGGATAGAGAATACTAAATAAGAACAAATATATAAGATATACGTGGTTCAACAAGATACTTAGGTTCGTGGAATAGGAGAATAATTCACTATTCAAACAATAACTATTACAACTCTCTCTCTCTTTCTCTTTCAATCTCTTCTTAAAATTTGAGCCTTTCTCTAAATCACCTTAATCCTAGATAAATTCTAAAATTGCTGGTATATTAAAGAAAGGAAATAGGGCTGAACTCCTTAACGGTGCAACCCTAGCAACAATTATGAAGTTGCAAACCCGGTCAGACCGTCCGAGCGATCTCAAGACCAATCGAGCAGTCAATGCACCCTCCCGGTTTCTCTACATTTACAGAGCCTGTTATTACTGGTTTTCACTTTTTTTCAATATTTTTAACTGTCCAGAATTATTTCGATACTTAAGACGTCATAAATTTGAGACAAACTTTAACAATATTCTACATGTATTTCTTGCTTTGGTCCCTCATTTTTATTCCTATACCCATTTTTCTCAATGTAAGCTATTGACAGTGATGAAGAGAGTTTTCATAAGCCACATAGTATTTAAACTTATTTGATACACGTGATCTGTGAATAATATATGTATGTAAAGTTTGCTTATAAGACAATGAACTAAATGAATTAAAAGTTGAACTGATAAGAATTCTTCATCGTAAAAAAGAAAAGAAAAAAGTCTAGAAATGCAAGGTTGTTGTGATGTTGAGTGACCAAGTTGAAGGCGGAGGAGCAATTTCCGTCTCGATCATCTGGTGGAGCTTCGTGGTATTGAGGGAAATTTTGAGAATGTTTTTTAATAAAAGAATACTTTTCAAATTAAAAAAAAAAGAAAGAAAAAAGACTTTACTTGAATAAGCCTTTTAAAATGAGAGTTAGAGACAATTCCTCTCTAAAAAAATTTTTTTATGGTCTTTGTAATTAGAGATATTCTCAAAGTAAGAATTTTTAATTACAATTTAAGAAATATATATTCAAAATGGAAAAAAACCAAAAAAAGTTATCATTGATGGAAATATAATTAAGTTGGACGAGAAGGGAAATATGATTTTACACTTAACCAAATAACCTAAGCATGCACAAACATTTATTTATTGTGTAAAAGCTTTTTAATGCATAAGTGGGTGTGCTAACCATTTGGGTGGACGCATTGCCCTCTAATTAATTTCTCTGTTCGAATCCAAATCCCCAAAGTTGTTTGTTTGTTTGTTTTTTTTTTTATCAAACTTGTGTTAAGTGCACAAATGCTAGTAACAAAATTAGTCGCAGTTCTTTGTGTTGGGATATTATAGGTAGTTACTCTCCAGCTGTACTTAACTAACAAAGTGTATAAACGTGAGCAACAAGTGTAGTAGTGTATGCCAGTTGTATAACTCACAGAGTATGATGCAAGAGGGTGAAAATTAATAGTCACATCTCTCTCTCTCTCTCTCTCTCTCTCTCTCTAGTTCTTATTCTTCATGGTGTCTTGATTCTCAACACTTTCACATGACTGTAGGGCTGCTACACGCATATACAAATATGGTAAATGTTTATGTGAGTCCATGCATTACTACGGGTGTCGAAGTCGAGTTGTTCTCTAACTCATTACTTAATTGTATGTATCTAGTTTTATTTTATCATTCATGATTGACCAGTAAATTCGGCAATTTTGGGTTCAAGAGTTTAACAGACTCATAGGTAAGTACAAATTAATTTGACAATTTGAACTTATTTTTTTTAAACATTATTGTTGAGCTTGTTTTATTTTTACCCAATAGTTAAATAAAAATTAATAGTTAAACTATATAAAGAATCAAATTACATAATTTTTGCACAAAATACAAAATTATTAAGCAACTTAATATCACAATATATCTAAAAATTAATATCATAATATATCTAAAAATTTATAAATTTAAATATTTATTAGTCGAGTTAGATTTGACAAGTTATTATACTCAAAATTCATAATTCAACCATTACAAAAAAAAAAATCAAAAAAATCAAAAAACTCACCATCCAACTAAATTATGAACAAAATCATTTATAAGTCAAAGTAGTCTAATTAGATTGAACAGAATCATATATTGTCATTTAATAGTTAAACTCATCATCCAACTAAATGACAAATCATTTATAATTGTGATAATAGTCGGGTTCATAGGTGGATCCAGATGAGATCGAGTGAATTGATGACATCCCTAGGCCAAGGCAATGCACATAGATTTATAATTATTACGCAACACGTGGCGTGGATGCATTTCTTGAGACAAAAGTAACGGACCTTGGCTGTGCAGGAGGGGATGAGTACAGATTGCAAAAGTGAAATAAAACCAAGATGATGGAGCAGCTAGATTACACACAGAGCCCTTGAATCTGATCAACACTTTTCCCATTCTTTCACTTATAACTTTTTCTTCATTGTCTCGTACGTATTCAATCGACCATTTTTCTGTTAAGGAACTAAGGCTAGATACAGATTACAGAGGATCAACGATGGTGGATTGGGGGCCAATCGTGATTGGGTTGCTTCTGTTCATTCTGCTCTCGCCTGGGCTCCTCTTCCAGATACCTGGGAACTCCCGCCGCGTCGAGTTCGGAAGCTTCCAGACCAATGGGAAAGCCGCGCTTGTCCACACCATCATTTTCTTCGTCGTCTTCACCATTCTTGTCTTGGCCGTTGGCTTCCACATCTACGTCGGCTAATCTGGTAATTAACGTTCAGTTGCAGGACGTACAGGCCTATCATCTTCAATTACTTTCATTATTTCTTAGGCCTTGCTTGGGTTAAAAATTATAATAACTTGATTAAAAAAATTTTAAAAATTTATTTTTAAAATAATTAAAATAAATACATAAGCAATTATAGCCTTAATTTCCTAATTGTAAGCCGAATTCGTTTAACTTGGATTTTCGGATTCTGTATGATTTTCTAATGTTTAGTAACTTCTGTTTCAGACTCTTGTAATTTTTGTTGGGAATGCTTCCAAATATTTGTACGAAGTGATTTTAAACAATAATAAGAAGAAATAAAGAAAAAAAAAAACAAATTTGATTGTTAAATCCCTCTTTCTCCTTGGATGGTGTCTCCAATTGAAACTATACAATTAGGCCGTTTGGTAAGGCTTATAGTTTTTCATTTTTTGTTTATAAAAAATAATTTTTTTTATTTTTATAAAAAATAAAAAATAAAAACATATTTGGTACATAAATATTTGAAAAATATTAGTTCGAAATTGCGGATGAATACAATGATCGTAGATTGTGGTCGAAAATATTATCCGGTATCGCAAGAGATAGAGATGGTGGTCAAAAATGATGGTAAGAGGCGGTGATTGAAACAGGTGGTAGACGGTGGTGGCAAAATGGTGGTGACCAAGGAGGTTAGCTAGAGATAATAGAAAAATGTAGCAATGGTGGTCAAATGTAGTCAAATGCGGTGGGTAAAAGTCGAGACGATGACTGGAGGTGGTGGCCGGAGTGGGTGGCTGAATATGGTAGTTGAAGGCGGTGGTCGACGGCGGTAACATGATGTAATAGTCGGAGGTAGTGAAAAAAAAATACAATTAAAACATGTTTACAAAATAAGTGAAAATATTTTTTTTTCTGTATTTTAAAAATTTTGTAAATTTTAAAAACTGTTTACAGTTTTTTAAAAACAAAAATAATTACCAAACATGTTTTTGTTTACAGTTTACACAAAATTTAAAAATAAAAACAAAAAATAAAAAACATAAACGTTACCAAACAAGACCTTAGTGACTTTTTTTTAGTTTGTAATGTGGCCTGATTGGTAATTAGCTTAAAAGATAATTTTTTTTATTTTTTTGCGTTTTTAACCAAAAACTAAATTAATTTTAAAGTATGCTATTTGATAACTTAACTTTTAATATAACTTTTTAAAAAGTTGATTGTTTAAGTAAAAAGCTAGCATATTTTATTTTTTGTTCAAAATGAATAATTTAATCTTTCTATATATTTTATATTAATAATTATATGTAGTAATGATAGATAATAATTTATGAATAAGGGTTATTATTGTATTTTAAAAGTTGCAGGAGCTTAAATAGTATATTCTAACAGTTTATATTTTAATTTTACTTTTTAATTTTTTTATCAAACGAATAATTTTGATTTTTTTGTATTTTTAATCAAAAAATCAAAAGTCAAAATTGCTAATCAAGGCGGTAGTGTTGTAACTTCAAGATTTAGAAATTTGTGTTAATTGATTTGAAATAAGAAGTTATAAGAAAAAAAAAACTATGAACACACTTTTTGAATTTGATTGAGATGGTGTCTCGAAGTGCAGAAATTTGTTGCTGAAGAATTATAACTAAGAAATTAAAATCTAAAGCAAAAAAATAAAATAAAGCATTACCAAACACCTCTTAATTTTTTTCTTTTTATTTCCACAATATGCCATCACATCTACTATCTCATTATTAGTGCGATTTGGTCCTGTTTGTTGGGAGAAATAAGAGAATTTTAAATTCGACTAAAATAAAAGCAAGACATTTATTATAAGATTTATATTCTTGAAGTGAATTGTTAATTCTTGTGGTTTGTTTATTTATTTATTTTTTATTTATTTATTAGAAGATAAGTTAAATTCTATTTAAGTTACATCATTTGGGTGCTTTGTGATTTATTTATTTATTTGCTTATAAGTCAGCCACTCAAACGAGTTTATTTGTTTATTTGTTTATAAACCAGTTTATTTGGTTTAAAAGTCAGCTTATTTGCTTATTTGGCTATCCAAATGAGTTTATTTACTTATTTTTTTTATTTTAATTTTATTTAATTATTTAAACGACGTAATTTATTTTTTAAATTATAAGCTAAATAAGCAAATAAACAAGCTATCCAAACAGGACCTCAAAAGATAAGTTCAAATTTTGAGAGTAGACAGATTAAGAATGTTACACCCCCTCTTAATATTAATTCCACTTTAAATTATATATCTTATTTAATGGTTAAACTCAATTTTATAACTCTTATAATATTTTTTTATCTTATTTAAAGAAATATGATATAAATAATAATATTAGCATATATATATATATATATATAATTGATCTATTATTACATAATTTTTTAATAACATCTGTTACACCAGAGTATTAATCCAATTACACGCAACAAACAGAACTTTTAAAGTAAAACTTTAAAGAATTTGGAAGAAAACTAATGTTTTGATCAACTGGTAATACACCTCAAAACTTTATGAAAATAAACAAAAATTTAAGGAAAATGATATCCCAATTTTATTTTTTATTAATATATTTTAAAACTTTCATTTTAGTGGATATCAAACAAAATATTATGTATAATTTTAAACACTAAAGATAAATTTTAGTGTGAAAATATATATGAATTCCCAAATTTAAAGGATGGTCTTTCAATTAATTCAGAATTTTTTAGGACAAAATATCATTTTCCATTGGGAAAATCTTGAGTTAATTGAAAGACCACCCTTTAAATTTGGATTGCAAAATGTTTTAATTTTTATAAAAATAATTGATCTTACTTTCAAAAGTATGGCAAATTATAAGGTGCTACTGAAGTATTATTACATGATGTTCATAACAACAATAAGTGAATTAGTTTTGTATTTTATTTACTCAATAAAATTATTCAATATTATTTTATTTAATGTATTTTTTGTTACACTATTGAATAAAAATACCATATAAACACAGTGGCGACTCCAAATTTTTTTATTAATTAAATCATTTAAAATTTAAAATTTTATTTATTTAGTAAGATAATAATTTTTACACTAATTAATAATTAATCATCTACTATCAGCATACTACAAATTAAATTACACGTATTAATTAATAAGCAGAATACATTTTTAATATCATTATTTTGTTATTTTGACAAAAAAAAATTATAAATATATGAACTTTTACAATTATATTCGGTGACATTTTATGTTTTAAAATCGCTACATAATATTTTAATCGTCAATAGTATCAAAAATATCATTTCTAATATGTGCGACCAAACAAACATTAAATCATAGCGCACAAAAAATTAACTTGGTATTAAACTCTACAAAACGATTGTTAAACTTTTGAAATTGCATATTTATGATTGTAAAAAATAGTTCAATACGATATTTGTATAATTAAATTTGTAATTTGTGAAATTTTGTGTCATGATTTTTCAAGAACTACAAATGCATCATTTGTGTTCGGAATAAAAATATTAAGAAAAATAATCTAGTATAACACGTCGGAGATAATTATAGTATTTTATATTATTATAGAATCAATTATATTTTTTAATTGAAATTAATTATATACTAACTAAAAATTACTATAATAATAAAATTTTAAATTACTTTTTGATGGAGTCAATTGACCCATGTCGCCCTACATGGCGTCGCTCTGCATAAGCAATACTATACAGTGGTTGCTGCAAGACTACTGAACAATTACTGTCAAAATATATTGATTTTAAATTCAATACTTATAATTGTATTACATTATTTAGAATATTAATTTAATAAAATAAAATAATCATTCTAACATTATTGGAATGAAATTTCTTTATAACCGTTTTGATGAATATATTTCAATGGAAAAAGTATTTACGCTTTGCTATGTATTAGTGTTTGTATTTATGCAATGAGTATATAATATTAAATAAAAATACTAAAAAAGACCTTACCTAACAGATATAATTCCCTAATAAATTATAAAAATAAAATGTGTTAATTTTGAATTATGAAAATTTAAGAATAATAATATTTTAAAGTAAAATAAAAAAATAAAAAATAAAAAAATGGATAGTTATATAATTATTCTTATAAAATCTTAAATTTTAAATTTTAAAATTTAAACTAAGGATAGTTTTTGAATAAAAATTGATGATGATTCCTTTTTAGAGTGTGTGTGGAAAAAAATTGAGCTAATTTTTAGTTTTTTGGTGACTAATTTTAGTAATAAATTATATATTTTTTAAAGTTATATGTTATAATTAAATTTTTTTATTTTAATTACAAATTAATATACTTATCAAATATTCATACTTTTTGTTACCAAATATAATTTTTATTTTTAATATGTTTTGCTTTTTTAAAAAAAAAGATGAATAAAAAATGACTTGAATATTTAGAATAATTTTTTATAGTAATTTTTTTACTTTTTATTAAAATTTTTAATATGTTCTTATATTTTTTGCTTTTCAATTATATTATTTAGAATATTGGCACAATTTTTTTTATTTTTGTAAAAATGGTTAACTTCTTTAAACGATGGTATTATAATAATTTTAGTTAAAAAATTATGATATTTAGAATGTATATATATATATATTTTTAGATTAAGCCTATATTTGGACTAAAAAACCATTTTTTAGAGTTTTTTCCGATTGTTTTGAATTTTTTTATATTTTGATTTAAGTTTTTTTATTTTTTTGGTTTAGAGAATTGTAAAATGTATGCTCATTATGGCTAAATTTTAAAAAAAAATACTAAATACGAAAAAATTAGAAAAAAAGCCAAAATATTTACTTAAGTTGGCTTTTTTTCGGTTTATATATATATTTTTAGATTTTGATTAAAAAAAAATTATTTATTGTTTTTGTTATATAACAAAAGGATTCTAGAAAATATATTTATTTAGCCTAATACTAAAAAATTATTAAAGACGAAAAAAATTATAAAAAAATTAATTAACTTTGTTGAAAAATTAAACAGTACGTAAACCGAACAGAGGCTTAATAATAGTTTAAATAAAACTCACCTGTCCTCTTTCAAGAAGATCACAGCCGTCCAAAAACCAAATCGAGATGCTGACACGCTTATCTATGAGCACGATGTGGTTGCCGATTTCGTCTTTTTCTCTTTCTGGAAGACTCTTTCCCGACTGAAAAGCTTGCCAGATTCACTTTTATCTCTCTAGAACTCGTTACTCTCTCTCTCTCTCTCTCTCTCTCTCTACAAAATGGCGGACTGGGGGCCGGTTTTGGTGGCGGTGGTGCTGTTCGTACTGTTGACACCGGGGCTGCTGTTCCAGATACCGGGTCGAAACCGGGTGGTGGAGTTCGGGAACATGCAGACAAGTGGATCCTCCATCATAGTCCACACCCTCATCTACTTCGGCCTCATCACCATCTTCCTCGTCGCCATCGGCGTCCACATCTACGCCGGCTAATCACTTTGTCTTTTCTCTGTTTTTGTTTTCTCTTCTTATTGAAAACCTGGATCTCATAAACTTCAAAATCTTAGTTTGATGATGTATGGAATTGGAATGTATGATGAACTCTAATTTCTGGAACGTTTGGGGTACTGCATAGATGAACGAACCATTGCAATTTTACTTTGGTTGATGTGGTCGAGTTTTCAATTCTAAATTTCATGACATCGAAAATTCTCCTCCTGTACTTACAATGGAACCGAATGCTCGACAGCATAGCATGATCAATTGAATGTAAATCGATTAAGTTTATAAGACTCATCACTCTTTAAGTTTTACATTCAATTCAAATAGAGAATAGGGACCTCATTCCACAAAATCGATGTTCATTATAAACTTGAGAGTGATGAGTCGTAACATTTAATAACTTTTACTAAAAAACCACTGTATAATACATTTTCCCCCACCGTCCAATACACTTTTAAATACTGTGCAAGACCCTTTTGCAGTGTACAATGTTTTTTACTAACAAAATTTTAGTATACTTCGCAGTGTAAAATAAACTTATTGCAAACTTAAATATTCAAGCACAGCTCCCTGCTTGGCAAACCTTTTAGTTTATTGTTTTGCCTTCAAATTTTTTGTAAATTATAGACAAAAACATATTTAATTTTTATTTTTATTTTAAAAAAAGAACATAAACAACTTTTAATATTTACTAAATTTTTACAAATAAAAAATATATATTTTTACTTAGTTTTCTAAAATAACTTTTTACTCTCTCCTCCGTCATTTTCGACTAAAAATCTTTAGCTATCACCTCAAATTATAATCTTCAATCACTATCTTCAGCCATCATTTCCCCTAATTGGTCGCCACCTCCACCAAACACCTCTCCCGCTAACTGCTACCTCTGGTCCTCCACCCATGACATCCTCCTCATTGACCACTATCTTCATCCACCATTACTAATCACTATCATTGAGACAATTTTCAGCCACCCCCTCTTCTTACTACCTCCATCCCCACACCCACAGCCTCCATCTACCACATCCATGTAAAAATATGAATTTGTCAAGCGTATTTTTTGTTTTTATTGTTTTTAAATATAAATAAAAATATATTTTCTATTTATTGTAACCGTAAATGTTACTAAAAAGGTTTAAGATCTAATGAGTAATGACCCATAAAACCACGTATAGAGCACACCGTCAGTTCCAGAATTATTATTACCACTACAAGCATTACCGTAACGTTCATTAATCAAAAAACAAGAGGTAAAACTTTCACAACTAAAGAAATCGGCACAGAACCATGTCAATTTCCAATTTAGGATTACCATTTTGTTTTAACACCATTTCAACCCAAACATATATATTACAGCAAAGCCAAATCTCACCATCAAATCCTCAACAAAAAAAGAAAACCAGAAAAGGAGTACGTGTGAGAGAGGGACTCTTACCACTGAACTCAAGAAGAAAGATCTAACGTCCTGGTAGAGCTGGAGTGTATGACATCACCAGGTAAAAACAGCTATAGGCATGCAGACAGCAGCGCACCGTATTATGTTCTCGAGCTTCGTGGATATACAAGCTTGATGATCCTCGTCCTATTTCCCCACAACAAAATGTTCCTGCCAATGGAACCCCAGGAAAGTTCTCCAAAAACGGAGAGCTGTCAACATTGGGGTGGCCAAAGAATAACTCACCACGGCCACAGCAAGAGAAGATAATACCTCCAAAAACTTCCTTTCTACTGCCGTTATCGTCCAAATCTTGCCTCAACCTTCGCAGGTGTTCAGAGACATTGCTACAAGAAGAAGAAGCAGTACTGGGGTCTGACTGATAGAAACGGAAAGAATCGCCAGTTTTAATGCCGCTATCACTGACGAATAGGTACTCTTGGTCTCCTCTGTGGACAAACAAATGATTTCAAATCAGAAAAGTCAAGAAGTGATTGACCAGCACATGTGCACAAGGGCGCATACACCCAAGAAAAAAACTAATAGCTTATCTGTGGACAAACAAACCATTTCAAATCAGAGAAGTCAAGAAGTGATTGACCAGCACACGCAAGCTCTTGGGCGCACACTCAAGAAAAAAACTAACAGCTTATCTATAAATAGAGCAGCAGCACTCAAGACAAACTACTAGTTATTCAAAACCATAGTCTAGGGTTATCCCAGGTGTGTGCTATGTGAGCAAGCGCACACGATGTGTGCGAGAAATGAATCCTTAAGATTAGTCTTTAAATGTTCCTCAAAAGATACCAGATCAAAGCCATTGCTCGTTATCAGTCATAAAATTATGAATTCTCCAAATGAGATGGCTTTCTTTTTTCCACCTAAACTTACACAAACGTATATTCAAAATCCAAATATGTTGACCAAGAGATTCATATGAAGTGGATAATCTTTAATGGATTCCCTACAAAGAAAAATTTCAAAGTATTTGTACAATCCTACAAGTCTCAGCTACCAGGCACACACAATAGAAAGGAGTTTGCTTCAAAAGGCATAATCCAAATACAAGTCAACTGTTGGCAAGACCACCATGTTCAAGTCATCTTCTCGAAAATCATGAACTTATTATTCTCATGTGTTTTCATCTGAGATGGCAAAAACCAATTGTAACACGTTGCAATTAGGGGAAGAATGTATTTTCTAGCGCAGAAATCTTTCAAACCCAGGAATGAGTATCGAAGGCCTCCTTGGTAAGGGTGGGAGCCATCACAAGAATGTATCCATCCTTTTCTGGTGAAAAGTACATACAATACTTGGATTTAGTGTGTAACAGACTAGCTTTAAAAGAATTAGATTAACCCATTCCCTTCCAATGTGAATGTAATGGACCTTGAATGTCACTGCTAAGTGCTAACTTAATCAGCACAGATAAACAACTCTTCTAATGAATAGGTCATGTTCTATTCAACTAAACCTTGGTGAATTCTGAAGTTACAGTAGTTGTAGAAAAAACCTGGTTAGTTTGGCTGGGTGAGAACTAGGACAAGATAAATATTAGAGAAATTATTGTATGGACCCTGCCAAGGTCAAGGCTCGGTACAGCCATAAATTGCACCCCTATTAGGTAATTCTTGAACTTATATTAATCACCCCAAACACAATCACATGGACATGGATTAAGAGCAACACAAGGCAGGATGCAGAACCTCTTTTGTATTCTGAAATCTGTTTCCCATGTGCAAAAAAAATTATCATGCAGAGCCAACAAATTTGCCATTTCATTGTTTTCCAACAACCCATGAGTTACATTAGAGAACATTAGCATTGTTCTTCACCAACCAGACCAGGAACACTTCATTCAATTGCTTATCAAAAAAGGGGAAATATCATTCAAACATTACAAAACTGCCCATCTCTTTCTTTACAGAAGTGCCTTTCTCATTCTTTCTTTATCTAATAAAGTTTCTCAGTTGATGATGGAAAGGTGTCATATTGGTTCTTCATCCACTAGACTAAGAAGAACAACTACAAAGGCATGGCCACTTTTTTTAAGCATCTGCAAATGTTTAATAAGACCAAATAATGCAGAATACAGAAGAGAAAGAAGCTAACTTACCCTGTTACTTCATGGAATGCCAAGGATGTTACCCATCTAACCTTCTCCAACCCCACGGAGCATTTTCTTCTTTTTGTGACCCCAATGTACAATACTGGACACTCAATATGATCCCCTATCTGGCACAAAAACCAAAGCTCCATTGAGGAAGAACAAGTGCGTCTTAAGAAAAAATACGATAATAAGCAAACAACGGATTGTCAATCTTCAATGTATTCATATGCACAAAATTAAATCTAAGAAAAGAAAAGAACACCCAGGCATCAAAGGAAAAGCAAACAAATACCCACTG
>JAOTRH010083955.1:0-16985 GCA_034768845.1 Heliamphora exappendiculata | reverse complement strand
TTATTAGATATATTACTTGTCCAACAAGTTTGGGATCATCATAATACTTTATTTAATGCATTTCTCATCATTTAAAGCTAAAAAAATAAAATAAGTCACTTTTTGGCACATTTCCCAAGGTGGTCGGCCACTAAGGGGCATTTTTGTCATTTTTGATGTTATTTTATCTTTTACCACTTAATTTTATTTAAATCATTGATTTAGGGTATTCATATGTCAAATTTAGATTTTTAAGGCGTTTTGCTGTATTATGGGAAAAACGGTCATTTTACCCTATTTGTGAGAATTCTTGATTTTTAATTTATTATTTCATGATATTTACTTCATTTAGAGTGTTAGGAGAGTCACCAGGTGTTAAGGTTTTGTTGCCTGAGTTTTGAACCATTTTGGGGTTTCCGGGCCGAATTTAGGGTTTTTGGTTCGAGTTAGGATTCTAAACTTCTTCTGTGTTCCATGGTCTCGTGGACTATCTGTTACTAACACTAGGGTCTGAGCAGGGTCATTACATGGGTTGTTATCAATAGGGTTGTTACAATTAGGGTCTGTACCGGGTCGTTACACATAATTGGGTCATTTTTATGCTCAAATTGAAGCCCCGGAAGTCTTATTTCCAATGACACCTCTCTCACAAGAAAATGCATTTTGTAGAAAAATTTCTTAACTGTTTTTCGTCCGTGTTGGGTGTGTGGGAGTCCGTGTTGGGCATGTGGGAGCCCGTGTTGGTTATGTTAGGGCCTTGGGGGTTTCTTTTGGTTGTGTGGTGGCCTCTCGGTTGATTGGGTTATGGGGCTCGATCAACAGCTCTCCTCTAATGGTTTTTTAGTTGGTTGGATTATGGGGTCTTGTCAATTGAAACCACGGAGAGGGTCTTGGTCATTTCATGCGGGGTGTTGGGGGACGGTCGTGTGCGTGGTGGTTGGTGCATCATTGGGTGCGGGACGTGTTGGGTCAGGTGTTCTTTTTAGAGGTGGGGTTTTAATGAGAACCGTTTTGTGGGATGTTTGTGTTGGCCTTTTGTTAGGCCGTGTTTTGTAGGTTTGTTATTTGTGTTGGGAGCGTGTGGGCATCGTGGGTCTGTGTCAGGTGTGTGACGTGCATGGTTAGATGCGGGTTTTTAGTGCATGGTAGTGTTTGTGGTGGTTAGTGCATCATTGCGTGCGGGGGTTTGGTTTTATTTCTTGGTTTGGGTTTCCTCCCAGCATTAACCGCTGAGCAGTGGTTGAGCGCTCGAGCAGTGATGTGACAGAGAGGTATGTCGGTAGGGAACCGCTTGAGCGGTGGTTATGCGCTCGACCGAGGTGGTGGTAGACATGTACGTCGATAAGGGACTACTAGAGCGGTGGTTGAGCACTCGAGCGCTCGAGTGGTGTTGGCCTCTGGGTTAGGTTTTGGTTTTCTGCATCGTTGGTTATCCCGGTAGAGGACGGGTTATCCGGTGAGTGGACGTCTGGTTGTGTGGCATGTGGTGCCGTTATGTGAAACGTAGTGTTTTATGTGGTTATGTGCATTTAAAATTCTTATTCTAATTATGCATGTTGCAAGACGGATATGTGGTCTTCCGGTATCTAAAACTCTGATTTTAGTAACATGTGTGTTTGCTTATGTGGTCTGACGGAAAGGTGGTCCGATGTGCTCTGGACAGAAAAGTGGTTTGTGGACGAAAAAGTTGTTCGTGGGAAGAAAAGTGGCTCGATAAATGTTAGCTCTGGTTACTGTGGACAGAAAAGTGGTCTGAGAAATGTTAACTCTGGTTAACGATGGGTGTGTGCGTGTGGGAACCTGAAGGATGGAAAAGTGATCCTGACGGTGCATGTGCGTGTAAGTGTCTGAGTCTAAAGGATGTAAATGTGATCTTGAATATAAGACCCTAACCCATTTTATTTTTCGGCATTTTTGGACGTGCGTTACGTGTTTTCGTTTGAGCATGTTTTATTGCTTATGATGCATGATCGGGCTTATATATGCATGCGGGGTAGGTTCCCGGGGCGGTGGGACATTGTGGCACGAATTTTTAAAAAAAAATTTTAAAAATATTTTGGAGACCTATAAATATCTGGAGTTAAATATTTTCAAAAGATATTTTTCAAAACTTAGTCGCTAAGTTTCCCGTTTTCTCTCAGCCTCCTCTCTAAGTTCTCGTGGCCCGGGGCTCAGTTTTCAGTGATCCAACAGCGAATTCTTGTTATTGGCACGATAGGCTACGCAACCATCCGATCAGAATTTTATTCTGAAGAAACTCGATTTTGCACGTGGATCGAGACGTCGAGTTTTTAACTCTTCGAGGTAGGATTCTAGATCTGTATGTTTTATAAGGGTGCTTCGTCTAATCGGGTGTATTTTTACCGGTCAGATTGTTGTAAATCTGACTTTGCATAAAAATAGGTTTTTGGATTTAAATATCTGTTTTCCATTGTTTTCGGTGGATGGAATTGAGTTGTGATGGTTTCTTTTGAAACCTTATGGTAATCTTGGGCTAGGGTAAGCATGTGGGCATCATATATGGTGTTTAAAGGCTTTGTTTTAGGGTTTATACATGTTTTGGCATTTAGAACAAAAAATAAAAACAAAAAGGGGCGTGGGCTGGTTTGGGGCACTGGTTTGGGTGCTAGTTGCGGTGCTCGAGCTCTGTGTCGCGCGCGAGCAGTCTTGCTGCAACGCAAAGCTATTTTGTTTTGATCATATCTCTCTCATTCGGACTCGGAATTAGGTCATTTTGGTGCTCAATTTGAAGCCCCGAAAGTCCTCTTTCCAATGGAACCTCTCTCACCTTAAAGTTATTTTGGTAGAAAAAGTAATGACTAAAATAGTGAGGGTGTGTCAAGATTTCTCAAACGTTTTTCACCCGTTTTTGGCCAAATGTTTGGGAAAAGGTTATTTTTCATCCTTGTTGCCCCTTTTTACCAAGTTTCTTGTTTCTTGGGGTGTCGTGGGCTTGTGTTGAACGTGTGTGGATGTCGTGGGATTTTGTGGGTCCCTTTTTGGTCGTGTTAGGGCCTTGGGAGTTTGTTGGTGTTTTGTTGTTTGGTGGTTGGGTTTCGATTGGGGTTCGGTTGGTTGTGTCATGGTTTTGGGGTCGTGTGGTAACCTCGTGGGTTTGTGTTGATGCCATCCTTGGGGATGATGAGTCAGTGAGATGTGGGTGTTTGTTATGCGTTGAGTGTTTGGGCTCATGGTTCCCTTTGAAAAAGAGTCTTGGTTTGTGAAACCGTGAGGCTTTTGGGTTTTTAGTTGACCTTCGGGCTAAGCTTGGTTGTTTTATGTGGCTATATGCTTTGTAACGGGCTTTAGGCATGTTATAACTATAGTTTATTCATGCTTGGATTATGTAATGTGATTTACATGGCTTTTGTTAGCATTATGTGTAACGTGATTTTATACATTTGAATCCTGAGTAGGTTATGCATAGGTGTATGGAATGAGGTAGATGGTTATGTTAGCTCTAGCTACTGGTAATTATGTTAGGGTTACGACCCTTCGATTTTAGTCTGAGAAGATTACGTTAGGGTTATGACCCTTCGATTAAAGTCCATAAAGAAGCATTTGATAGGACTACGGTCCCTCGGTGCAAGTTCGTAAAGAGGTGTTCGATAGGGTTACGACCCTTCGGTTAAAGTTCGTAAAGATGCATTGACGGGGGCTACGGTCCATCAGTGAAAGTCCGAGAAGATACATGGATTGCATGAATTGCATTATGGGACAGATAGACCAGTTTTCAAATTATTTTAAGAGTCTTGTGAATTGCGATCTAAAAACCCCTTTTAACTGTTTTCTAGGCTCCTGTGTGCGAGTCAAAACATGGTTTGTATCATCGGTTTCCCTTGCATGTGAAAACTACTTTCAAGACTTGAAAAATAGTATAAACCTGCACGTTGATTTCCTAGCATGTTTTGTTTATATTGCATACTTGTTTAGTTTTTGCTGAGCCTTGACTCACGGTGTGGGATAAAATATTTTCAGCTACCGATCGCGTAGGGTGATCTGGGTTGCTGAGGAAGCGAAAGATCTATAGTCTTCCTTTTTATCTTTTGTTACATGTATTCTTATTACATGTTTTTCAGCGTTGGGGCCGTATAGTGTTAGCTTTTGGCATTTGAGCCTTATGTATTGTAGCCGTTTGGCATTTATACACAATACATGTATGTTTTAATTTGAGAGTGTATTCTCGGGTTGGGTTATTATTTCATTGTTTATGGATGCTTCACGTGACCCGGAGTTTGGGGCATGACATTGAAGATGCGTGATGTGTGTTGTATGGGTTGCATGCGTTGTGTGTTGCACGGGTTGCGTACGTTGCATGTGTTGAGTTGCATAGGTGGCATGTGTTGCGTGGGTTGTACAAGTTAGCTATGGCTAACGATGTATTAGTTAGGGCTATGGTCCTTCAATAATGTCCGAGAAAATCCTTGTGATGGATGTGTACCACTGTGTTTTTGTAGAGCAGTTGTTGTGGCTAGTGAGAGTCGATTATATGTATCATGGATTGCATGTACTGCATTGTGGGATGAATAAAACCAATTTTAATTTTTTTTAAGACTCGTGTGAGTCGTGATATAAAAATCGTTTTCAAACCACTTTCAGGGGTCTTGTGAGTCGACAATGGTTCTTATCATCGCTTTCCCATTTGCATGTGATAATTGTTTTAAAGGTTTGAAAGAGAGTAAAAAACTACACCTCATTTTTCTAGCGTGTTTAGCTTATACTTCATATGATGTCTAGTTTCTGCTGATCTTTGGCTCACGGTGTGAGATTTAAAATATTTTTTAGGTACCAGTCACGCAGGTTGATCTGGACCCACATTTAAAATATTTTTTTTTGCTCGTTTTAAAACATGTATGCTGTAACATATTTTCGGTGTTAGAACCGTGTAATGTAAGCCGATTGGCGATTATATACAATGCATGTATGTTTTATATTGAGAGTGTATTCTCGGGTTGGGCGTTATGTTTGGTTGCTTGTGGGTGTTTCACGTGACTCAGAATTTGGGGCGTGACAAAATGGTATCAGAGCTCTGGGTTCGAATACCTAAAAGCCGTGAGAAGAGGGAGCATCACCATGTGAGGTTGATTGCGTGTGCTTGATTGCATGTATTTAGATGTTTTGATAGCATGAACGTGTTAGCATGTTAAGCATGAGAATGTTGTGTATATGTGAGCATGGGGGTTGAACCATAGGAGTGATTAGTCTTTCCATTGGGCATTTGGATTAACAAACTTGGGAGCCAAGTTAGAAACGCATTTAGCTGACGTGATTTCTAGCTAGAAATCTAAGTAGGTTGTCCAGATTGACGCGTCATTCTTGTCGGTTCTCCTTGGTATATGGAGTTTGTTTAGCATGAGCCTATGTGGCTATGTGTTGGCATGCTTATATGCTTAGTATTTATGTTCATGCGATATGTTGCATCTTGTGTTCTGTCTTTCCATTCATATAGACATGATGTTTGCGCGGAGAGGGCAAGGCTGTGTTTGAGGTCGTGACCATGGGTTTGGAGTTGGTGGTAGACTCCGTGGGTGGTGTGTTGTGTTGAGACAATGGTTGGTGAGGATGTGAGGTTGGGGTGAGTTGTAAATCCCGTGTCTTTGAGATAGTTAGCCGTTATTTAGGATGCCATACCTTGTTTGACTATATCCTAGGAATAGTTTGACTGACCATCTCTCGTGCCTATATCGATGGTGATCGGCGTGGTTGTTTCCTTTTGACGTTGTGTTGAATTACATAAATGAAATTCCTTTAAGGGGGGTAGAGTTGTGAGACCCTGACCTATTTTCTTTTTTGGCATTTTTTGATGCTCGTTTAGTGTTTTCGTTGCTGCATGTTTATAAGCGTTTTGATGCATGATCGGATTTAGATATGCATGTGGGGTTAGTTCCCGGGGCTGTTAGCCATTGTGGTGCGAATTTAAAATATATATATATTTTCTGGCGAGCCTATAAATATCTTCCTTTAGATATTTTTTTTCAAAATATCTTTTCTTTTCTCTCTCTAGCTTTGAAAACTCACCAAACTCTCTGCCTTCTCTCTAACTTCTCGGGGGCCCAGGGCTCGGTTTTCGACGATCCAACAGCGGATCCTTGCTATTGGCACGGTGAGCTATGCGTTAATCCGGATAAAATTTTATTTTGGAAAATTTTAATTTTGCACATGGATCGAGGCATCGAGTTTTTGACTCAACGAGGTAGGATCGCACTCTCTAATGAATCAAAACAATGAATATTAAATATATGTAAATTAATAATTATTTTAGGATTAAGAAGATAAGGACTATTTACAATAACCTTGGGGTGTGAATTAATTTATATAGTCAGTATAAAATTAATTACCCAAAATGTCCCATTCAATACACACAAAGTGTACTCACACAGAGAGTCGGAACAATAGACGATGCTATTATTTGTTTCCCGTAACCAAGACAGACCTACTAAAACTCTGTGCCACAGTTGTACCTATAGTATATCTATTTCCATCTAAACTGTGAATATAAAACTTATATTCTGCAAAAACCTAAAATCTTATCTTCTGTGGGCAAGCCATATTCTACACACTAAATTAAATACTATACAGAATATTAGACATCCCATGCATATCAAAAAAATGATACACATACATTGCTCATAAAGATTCTCATAAAATAAAATTTTAATTTTATTAAAAAATACTATTAATACTAAAAAAATAGTTTTCAGTTTATCAACCCTAACAAGTATGGACTGTATTTATCTGGGGCAGCTGAAAGATCCTAGCCGTTATATCATCTGACATTTTATTCGCGCCCGTATGTTCCAACAACTAAGGATAAGCTGTCTTGTTCGCTAATTATGACCGAAAATGGGTGGGACATGGAGGAATGAAATGACGTAGTCTGAGATGGAAATGAAATAGTGGTTCTTGTAGACAGCCAGGAGGAACACAATGACGGTGAGAATTGGTCGTTGGATTACCCGGTATGGCCATACGGCTGTAGTCATGTTTTAAATGGTGTTACTCTTCCTCAGCTTTTTGAAGAGAAAGTCTATGTTAATGAAATGTAGTCCTACTGGTTAGTTCGAACGGTGTTAAAGTTAGATGGGGATGAGTGGACTGAGTTCTAGGCTGCCCGGGAACAACAAGTGGGATACATAGGAGATGATATCTCGGGGTTGGATGACGTTGACAATATGTGGGCAATTAAAGATGAGGAAGAAAGGAAAGGAAGGCCAGAGTGTACTGATCTAGATGACTTATGGGAATTTGAGAGTTTCCCATACATCACTGAGGTCTGGCAGACTGAACATACCAATGTAGGTTTAAGGGATCTCGAGGAGGGTGTTGAGCACTTGACCAGGTGTGGATGCCACTTTAAGCTGGATCAGCTAGAGAAAGGATAAGTAAGCAGGAAAGGGAAGGAGAAGGAGCAAGAGGAGGAAGATAATGCTTTGCCGAGGTAGTTGAAAAAGACCGAAGCTAACATCAATATCTGTGGTCTGTTGATGGCCTTACGCAAGCACCGGCAGGCTGTGTTGAAGGTGCTAAATAAAGCAAGCGTCTCTATAGACGCAACCCCAGGACAATTGACTAGGCTCATTCTGCCAGCTATAGAGCCCAAGGTAATTTCTTTTTCTAAGAAGGATTTGCCGCTAAAAGAAAGAAATCACAATAAACCCTTGCATATCACTGTCAAGTGCTTGAAAAAATGGGTCCCGATCACCCTCATTGATGACGAGTCAGCACTAAAGGTCTGTCGGCTTTGAACAGCAGTTTGTTTGGGAATAAAGCCCGATCACTTCACGCCCAATAATTAAGGGGTTAGGGCTTATGACAATACGATGCGAGACGTACTCGGGTTGGTGTCATTTGCTATATCAGTTGGACCATTTGAGACTTTTGTAGAATTTCATGTGTTAGATGTTCCAGCGTCTTTCAATCTGTTGTTAGGAAAATCATGGCTTCATGAACTAAATGTTTAAGTAGTACTTTCTACCCTTCACCAGAAATTGAAAGTGATTAAAAATGGGGCAATGCTAACTATTCATGGGGAGGACAACATCAAACCCCTGAGGGAGGACAACTCCACTCTTTTGGAAGCTCAACACGGAGAGAGGGATGTTTCTTAAGCGGCTTCCAATTTGATGAGGCTCAAATGGTTCAGATGCTCTTGAAAGAAGAAGAAAGTTATATGAACCCCTATGCTGTCACAATGATGAGGCGTATGTCTTATTTTTCGGAGATGGAGTTAGGACGTCAATAGCAAGGCATCCCGAAGCCTATCTAGGTGTTACTAACCTCGTAGTGCTTTGGGTTGGGATATAAACCAATAGAAAAGGATTTATGAGAACCATAGAAATGATAGAGAGAGAAGAAAGGCAGGTATGTAGGAACATTAAATAGTTACTTCGTCAAAGAGGGTAAAGACTTTCTTTATTGTGATTTTTTGGAACCATGGATTGATGAGAAGACCAACCAGAGACTGCCAGAGCTAGAGATCTTCTTCAGTCATAAACTATCTGATTCAGAGGAGAAGTAAGCTATCGAAGAAAAAAAGGGACAGAAGATTCAGGGGAAAGAAGATTAGGTAGACTAGCTAAATGGTGTCAGCATGGAAGCTTTGTTCAGTAACCAGATAAAGATAACTGACCATGGGTGCTTGATGTTGGGTTTTGGTGCACTAGTTGATTATACTGGGCTCATCATGGACGTGGCATCAAAAGATGTTTAAAACTGGTCTTTAGAGTAATGTAATTTTCATGATGCATGTCTTGAGTCCGAGTCTAAGTTGTGTGAGTTTTTGTTTGGTTCTGATAAGCTGGATGTCGAGTCTAAGGTCACATCTATTCATGCATTCTCCTTTCCTTTTGCTTTTGAATTTGTAATTGTCTCTTTTTGACATCAATGAAATGAATGAGATTTTTGGTTATTCTGCTTTGTTTGATTTATTTCATACATTTTTTGATGATTTTAAATTCGACGAGGATGTTCCAGAAGAAAAAAAAACTTTGATAAAAAAAGAAGAAGAAATATGCACTCAACCTATAACAGAAGAAACTTTGTCAATTAATCTGAGTAATAAAACTAATCCAAAAATTGTCTAAATCGGTTCTTCATTAACTCTAGTTGAACGCAAGCAATTAATAACTTATTAAAAAAATTCAAAGACATCTTTGTGTGGTCTTACGAGGATATGGCCGGTATTGACCCCGAGATTATCCAACATCATATCCCTTTATATCCCGATGCTAAACCAGTCAAACAGAAAATGAGACAGATACAACCAGAATGGGCACTAAAAATCAAAGAAGAATTCACCAAGCAAATCAACGCTAGTTTCCTCATGGTAACCGAATACCCAAAGTGGGTGGCTAATATTGTACCGGTCTTGAAGAAAGATGAATGTATCAGAGTTTGTGTGGAGTTTTGGGATCTCAACAATGCTAGCCCAAAGGAGGACTTTCCACTGCCGCACATTAACATCTTGGTGGATAGCACAGCAAGGCACGCTCTCTTATCATTTATGGATGCTTTCTCTGGGTACAATTATATCTTATTGGACCCCGAAGACAGAGAAAAGACGACATTCACCCCACCATGGGGTACCTATTGTTATCGTGTAATGCCATTCGATTTAAAGAATGCAGAGGCAACCTATCAAAGGGCTACCACTGCTTTACTAGACAATATGATACATAAAGAAGTTGAGGTGTATATAGATGATGTGATAGTGAAGTCGAAGGATCGGGATGTCTATATTGTGGCACTACAGAAGTTCTTTAAAAAGATCAAAAAGTACAAGATGCGGTTAAACCCACAAAAGTGCGCCTTCAAGGTCATAGCAGGTAAAATGCTCGAATTTATGATTACTCAACGGGGCATCGAGGTCGATCCAAAAAAAATCAAAGCGATCGTGGAAATACCTCCTCCAAAGACTGAGCGAGAAGTCAGGGGCTTTATGGGCAAGATACAGTTCGTTAGCCGATTCATAGCTAAGTTGATAACCACCTATGAGTCGTTGTTCCGCTTGCTAAATAAAGGTGTCAAGTTCGAATGGGATCAGAAATGCTGAGATGCATTTGAAGTTGTACGTTAGTACTTGAAAAACCCACCTATTTTGGCTCCTTCCGAGCCTGACATGCCACTAATTCTCAATTTTTCAGTGACTAATTCAGCTATAGGATGCATGTTGGCACAAGAAGGAGAAATTGAAATTGAGAAAGCAGTCTACTACTTAAGCAAGAAGATGACTGGATCTTGCGAATGCTTTGGGTTTCACGTGGGGGATGCACCAGATACCTATTGATTTTATAAAAATATTCTTTTTTATTTTTTGTTAAAAAACAAAATTTCAAGACATTTGGATATCCCTTTTGAAAAATAGAGTCACCACTTGATTTTTGAGAAAAACAAAAGAAGGTTGCAGGTCTTTTAAAAATGTAACAAGAGAAAAGAGGATTTAGGGGCTAAGGTACGAAAAGGGAAGGTGTTAGGAACCCTTTTCACCCAACTATGAGGTTGGCCTCTACTTTATCAATATTAGTTCTTGTTGTAAACTTTTTAAAAGTAACATATACAGAATGGGTGGTTAAAGAGAATTCTAACAAAAGCAGTCAATAAAACAAGATCATAACTACGATTCCTAGGGTCATGCAACTTGGTTATTATTTTTAGATATGCCACACGTATTGTTTGAGCAATAAAAGCGAAAAACATGCGAGTAAGAGATAAAACAAACAAGCAAGATTTTAAGGGTCAGGCAACAATATTTTTGTCCCTATTATGCTGTAAATAGACTGTACAGAACAAGAAGAAGAGACTTAAACATCATATTTAATCTACTGGTCATGCACAAAACTCACAGCCGTGACAACAATAGTCACAAAATGAGTGGCCGTGAAAAAATAGGGTTACCGCAAAGAACATAATAAAAATATCTCATGGCCGTAACAAATAAATATCGCTGCCATAGTTTTTTAAGGGTACAGAAAGGGTATATATATCGCACGTGACCTAAAACAGGCTTAAATGAATAGGATATGTAGGATAGAGACCATAACCTATTGATTTTAGGCTACATCCACCATCCTTCATCCTCTATACAAGCAATAACTCTAAACAGAATATACCGAATGATAAATATGAATAATAGAACATTTAAAACACATCTTCATGATAATGGCTTCACAAAACCTCACGGTCATAACAATCGCATATGACGGCCGTGGCAAACATGAAGGAAAATGAGGCAGCCATCATATTATCATATCCTTAGAACATATAAATATGAAGGTGTACAGAATGAAGACCATGACCCATTTGGTTTAGGCCAGATTTGCCATTTATTACCTAATAGAAAGATAAACAAAGGTACACAAAAAAGAAAATGCTAAATAGAGCAATAAAAGAGTGTTCAAACTTGAAATAAATAGATAACAAAGAGTTTTGAAAAGGGGTTTTCACCTTTTTGGCCTTAAAACAATGTCACGACTGTAACAACAAAATGTTGCGACCATTAGGAAAAGAATGTATAAATGTACCAGTGCCTATAAAAAGGACACAGCCATAACTATGGGTATAACAAAACATATGGTTGTGACATAAGAAGATTTCGGCCGTCATGTTTCAAAATCTCAAAAAACTTTTGATGTGTTCAGTGTGCTTGTGAGCATTAAAACGGGACGTAAATAAATGTAAATATACAAAATAGAAGGCCATGAATATACTGGTAGTAATAAAAACTTGAAGGAAATAAATGTTTACATTGATATAAATGATAAATAAGTAATAAAATAATGGAAACCTTATCCACGACATCCTGGGGGGAAGAAGGTGAGGATTTAAGAAGAGTCGTAGTGTCCTAAGGTTACCTCGTGTGAGTATCCACCCCAAATGGCCCCTCGGCGGTTAGAATATGATAACTCCAAGCCAATATATGTGCTCGAAGAACTCCTCTAGGGTAAGCAAGAACACGAACGAGACTTCAAAAATATAGGATGGATGCAAGAATGGGGAGTATTTTGACAGACCTTGGGCCTCTAGGTATGTCTCTCTCTCATTTTGCTTGGAATTGCCGCCTATTTATAGGCAAGGTGAACAACACAGACCCCTTATGGAATGTTGTCACCAATCCAAAAAGGGGTAACAGTGACAGCCGCTACCTTTTTGTTTTTGCACAATACTGGCTGCTACCTTTATGGTGGTGAAAAGGACAACCGTGACTTTCAAAAGTCACGGCCTGGATAAAAAAGTAATTTTGTGACAAAGAAAGTCATAGCTTGGTTTAGGGCTTTTAAAAAGGTTACGACCATGGGAATGGGAATGTCACAACCTGAAGGTTGTTTAGGGTTTTTTGGGTTTTGGGCCATATTCGTTATTTATCTTACTTAGGAATATCTTTAAGCATGATTCTCATACTTTTGTCATTGGAGCGCATTCAAGATGGGTGCTTAAGATTCAACTTGGTCAGATTGGGGTGGCTACAGTTGCCCCTCTTTAACCGAGCTTACATAAACTCGTAGTGCAAGTAAATGTCAAAGCTCTAAAGACAAATCGATTGAACAAGTCGCCAATCTTAGGCACAAAGAAAACATACAGAAAAGCGTGGTCAAACCTAAATTTCCATCGAGCTTCCTACGTAACCCCTTTGTAAGGGATTAGACCAGCCATAGTTTGTGGGGCAATGCATATGATATAAACATGCTAATCACGATGTATGACAAGTACAGTGCAATACAAGCAGGTACGATGCAAGAAACATTTTAAGGTC
The DNA here is from genome assembly GCA_034768845.1 of Heliamphora exappendiculata. Taxonomy (NCBI): domain Eukaryota; kingdom Viridiplantae; phylum Streptophyta; class Magnoliopsida; order Ericales; family Sarraceniaceae; genus Heliamphora; species Heliamphora exappendiculata. Next base: position 4,258 of record JAOTRH010083955.1, on the reverse strand, counting down.
ACAGCACGGACTAGGGAAACATTAATCAGTTTTAGGTCATTAAAGGGCCGATGAGGGTAAAGGCAGTTTAATGTCATTTGGAGACCAACAAGTTAGTTTAAGGTTATGAGGTGGACTAAACATTTGGGGGGCAAGTTTAAGGTTATGCGAGGATTGCAAAGTCAGTTTAAGGTTGTGAGGAGAACCGATCGTTCTAGGCGCATTTTACGGTTATGTGAGGACCAATAAGTTAGTTCAGGGTCATGAGGAGGACCGAAGGTTGAGGGATAATTTTAGGTTGTGTCGAGGATCGGTGAATCAGTTTAAGGTCACGAGGAGGACCAAAGGTGCTAGGGACAATTTAAGGTCTTGTTGAGGACCAAAGTTCGAGGGGCAATTTTAGGATGTTGAGGACCGATGAGTTAGTTTAAGGTTATGAGAAGGACTGAAGGTGATAGGAACAATTTGAGATTGTGTTGAGGACCGATGAGTCAGTTTTAGATCGTGAGGAAGACCAAAGGTGCTAGGGACAGTTTAAGGTCGTGTTGAGGATCGATGAGTCAGTTTTAGGTCATGAGGAGGATCAAAAATGCTAGGGACAGTTTATGGTCGTGTTAAGGACCAATAAGTTAGTTTTAGGTCATGACAAGGACCGAGGTTTTAGAAAGGGCATTCAAAATATAAAGGCATGCTAAAAAAGTCTTTGATTCCTTTAAGATCTACACGAGGGTAGCTCAAGGGACCACAAAGGTAGGGGAAAACATGGCGACCGTTACTTTTGAAAGTGGCGACCTACACTATTGTGCCCTAGGGAGATGGCGACCTGGATATAAAGTTCACAGCCTATTGAAATGTTTGGATAGAAGTCACGGCCTGTGTAAAAAAATGTTACGGCGTGGGTTAAGTTCTTGTGGCTGTCAGTTTTAAAAGAGATGGACCTCACGGCCGTGAGGTCGATAGAGGTACATGGGTATGTGACAGGTTCGAAACTCTCATTCGCTCGAACTCAAAAGTCTCTCCCCCGACTCTCGTCTCTCTCTTCCTCATCTCTCTCTCGACTCTCCTATACTCTCTCGTACTCTCATCTCTCTCGACTATGATGTTTCTCCTCTCGCTAGTCTCGATCGTGTTCTCGGTGTTGGTGGGTGTTGGTTTTGGATTTGGCTTTGTTGGAGAAGAGGGTAGCAGCGCCAGTAGAGGAGGTGGCGTGGGCATTGAAGGTGGTACTAGTTGTATGGCTGGCGGCATTGGAGGACGCGGTAGCGATGCTGGGGTGTGGGTGGTGGCGCGGGCGTTGGAGGTGGCACCGATGATGACGAGGATCTACATACCTCTTCTTCACCGATTGTGAAAATTGGCTATGAAGAGGTTCATCCTTCCAGATGTAATAGCAAAGCGTGAGGTCCTTCTTCGGCATCGCGAGGATCATCTTTTTGCTAGGAACCTTGAGGTAAGCCCAAAACTTGAATCTTTACATGCTTTGTGGATGTATACTTGAATTTTGATTATTTTGGGTATTCAAATTTAGTTGTCTTGTTTGGATTGAACTAAACTAAATTTGAATTGGTATTTGGACACTTGACTTGGCTCCTAAAAATTGAATTTGATACTTGGACTTGATTAGGTTATACCTTGACTCAAATTGGAAACGGAACTTTGGACTTGGATTGAAATATACCTTGAACTCCGGATTAAACGAAACTTTAAACTTTGGGTTGTACTCAAATTTTAGTTTAGGCTTGGATTTTGATTTTTGACTCTTAGTTAGATCGTAAAGAAAAAGATTCATTTGAATGGGAATCATGTTAAAATTTGAATTGGATATGAACTTCTTTTTGATTTTGAATGGCCTCGTAGTTTTGAATGAATTGGATCGGGGTTTTGAGATTAGATTAAACCTTGGCTTGGATAGGATGAGCCCTGAACTTTTGGATTTAAGGTGGATCCCGAACTTAGACGTTATGAGCCTTTGCTCTTGGTGTGGACAAGCCTTGAACTTGGATCGGATGAACTTAAATCTTGGGTAAAAATGAGTTTTGGGTGTGTGGCTTTGGAATTTAGGGGTTAAAAATGAGAGAATTCAAAGATGTTTTGAAAAATATTTTAAACACCTTGAAAATCAAATTTTAAAAACCTCTTTTGTTGAAAATAGAGTCGCCACTTAGTTTTTGAGAAAAGCTAAAGAAAACAAAATTGGCTACTGATCTTGAAAACCTTAACCGGAGAAAAAGGATTCGGGGACTAGGGTACGAATCGAGAAAGGTGTTAGGCACCCCGTTCGCCCAACTGTAAGGTTGGCCTCTACTACTCATAATTGGTTCTTTAATAAAAATTTTCAAATGCATGCAACTAAAGAAAATAGAGATAAAGAGAGAACATCCAAAATTAAATATGAAAAATACATAACTTATGTACATAACACTCCAAAACAAATAAGTGTCAAAAGAAAAAATTCAAAATCCTATAACATGCAATTTCTATCTAAAGGATACATGAAACATACCCACATGCAATATTATCAAAAATGACTTAAACTGTCATAATATCCAAAATAATAAAACATGTTATAAGCTACAAAAACTACCTAAACATGGATTTGCTATAAAAGAAAGAAAAATCAAAATATCCTAAATATGCTTTCAAATAAATAAACTAAAACTTGCATTTTATCAAAATTAACTAGGTTAATCTCAACATGATGAATTAATAAATAAATAAGAAATGCATAAAAGAAAAAAATGCTATATTAAAAGAAAACCTACTTAACAAAAAAATTTAAAATAAGTGTTTTGTAATAAAAGAGAATTTTAAGATTTAAAAGAAAAGAAAATGATTTGACAAGATGTGAAGGGTAGAAAATGCTATCAAGAAGAAAATCTAATTATTTACATAAAAGATGAAAATAATAAGAATAAAAGAATATTAAAAGATATCGTCATGTTTTTTGTGCTTTTTGTTGTTAATAGAAAGAAAGATAAATATTATGAGAGACAAGTTAAGAAAATTTAGTTATTAACATTTAAAAGAGAATAAAAAAATAGAAGAAAACAAAAGAATAATTGAGAATTTTTAAGAGAGAAAATTACGAGCTACTTAAAGATGAAAATTAGTTTAAAAACCTTTTTGTGATTTTTGAGTTTGATGAAAATTGATAAGAAGGGAGATAAAAGAAAATAAAATTATAAAAAATAAAAATAAAATTTTATAAGTACTAATACTAGGAGAAAAGAAATGCTAAAAAAATTTTATGAAGAAACTAAAGTTAATAATAATAAAAAAGAAAATTATATTAATAAAAGAAAAACTAAAAAAAAAAAATGCTAATACAAGAAAATGAAATGAAATACTTAGTACAAGAAAATAAAATACTATATAAATGAAATTTAGACTAAACGAGAAAGTTAGATACTAGAACACTAAATAAATAAATAAGATGAATAAAATGTTAGGAAAAAAACATTACACTAGAGAGAAAAAAAAAAAGTAAGGTGCTAACAAGGAAAAATTAATAATAATAAAAAAAAAAGATTAGAAAAGAAAATATTAAGGTAAAAGAAAATAGAATATTAGCACTACAGAAAAGAAAATAGAATATTAAAGAAATTACATTAAGCTAAGAAAATAAAAGGCTACATTGCAAAGGAAAGTAAGTGCTTGGAAAGTAAATTATATTATTTACTAAACAAAGGCTAACATAAAAATTAAGCGAGAAAAATAATTAAAATGCTAGTAAAGTAAAACTAAGCTAACTAAAAGAAGAAAAAAAATGCTACAATATGGAATTAACATAAAAGAAAAAAATAAAAAGAAATGTAATATTAAAATTAAATGGGTGTAATATTGGCGATTACAACCATTTTCATGTAGGTTTCTTAATCATAACGATTAACAATATTGATTAGTTGTAACCGTTGAGAATGTTGGTACTAAGTTAATGGATTAATGAATGCAACAATGTACTAAAAATGAAATGAAATAATAACTGAAGATTTTAAAAGAAATAACCCAACTACATTGAACAATAATTATTATTACAAATACTAAACAAAATTGACAATAATCGAAAAACTTTAAAATGGAAATTAACCCGATAGCTCCAATAGAGAGAAGTGGAGTTTAGAAAGATCGGGGATCTAAGCGAGGTACCTGGATTGCCGAGGAATCCTCAAGTCGGGAAATGTGCTCCAATTGTCCAATCCTCCGGGGGTGATCCAAGCAATGTAGGCTTCAATGTAGGTATGGGAGATTAGGGACTCGGTATCTCGGCAGGGTTTCGGCG
>JAOTRH010083934.1:0-16986 GCA_034768845.1 Heliamphora exappendiculata | reverse complement strand
TTAGCCGAGGAACGACCCCGCTCATCTCTTGTGCCCATTGATGGGTCTTAATGCTTGGCCGGTCAAGGTGACTTCGTTGGCTGAGATTTTTGTTCCCTGGCCGGGTGGTGCCTAGCCGAGCTAGGATTTTCTTGCCCTAGCGTGGCTCGAGGCCACCGGGACTTTGGTTCCCAGCCGAGCTGAGGCTTTCTTGCCATAGCGTGGCTCGAGGCCATCGGGACTTTTGGTGCCCAGCCGAGCTGGGGCTTTCTTGCCCTGGCGTGGCTCGAGGCCACCGGGACTTTGGTTCCCAGCCGAGGTGGGGCTTTCTTGCCATGGCGTGGCTCGAGGCCACCGGGACTTTTGGTGCCCAGCCGAGCTGGGGCTTTCTTGCCCTGGCGTGGCTCGAGGCCACTGGGACTTTCGGTTCCCAGTCGAGCTGGGGCTTGCTGGGGCTTTCTTGCCCTGGCGTGGCTCGAGGCCACCGGGACTTTTTGGTGCCCAGCCGAGCTGGGGCTTTCTTGCCCTGGCGTGGCTCGAGGCCACCAAGACTTTTGGTGCCCAGCTGAGCTAGGACTTTATGCGATATCTCTAATCATGCACAAACTGTTGAAAAGATTCTTTTTATTCATCATCTCGAATAACTTTACAGCTGACACTTTAATGATAAAACTTTCGTAAATTCTGGGCATTCCATGGCCTTGGGATTTTCTTTCCTTCCATGTCTTCGAGTTTGTATGTTCCCGCGCCAGCAACTGAGGTGACTTTGTATGGACCCTCTCAGGTCGGGCCTATCTTGCCGTCAAGGGGGTCCTTTGTATTAAGGAGGACCTTCATGAGGACCAGCTCTCCGATCTGGAAGCTCCTCTGGTTCACCCGCCTGTTGTAGAACTTTGCAAGTTGTTGCTGGTAGGATGCCAGCTTGACCAGAGCTAGCTCCCTCCTTTCCTCGGCCAGGTCCAATTCTCGAGCAATGCTGAGGTCAATATGCCCAAACTCGAAGGTTTTAGATATGATGGTAGGCATGCTGACCTCCAAAGGGATGACTGCTTCTAACCCATAGGCCATGGCGAATGGCATCTCTCCTGTAGAACTTCTAGGAGTTGTTCGGTAGGCCCACAGCACGGAGGGGAGCTCGTCCGCCCACTTTTCTTTAGCTTTCTCCAGTCTTCTCTTCAGCCCTGACAGAAGTGTTTTGTTCGAGATCTCCACTTGACTGTTGCTCTGAGAGAACGAAGGTGTTGGGAAGCGGACTTTTATTCCCAGTCCCGAGCATAACTTTTTGAACAAGTTGCTAACGAACTGCCTCCCATTGTCTGCAACTATGGCACACGAAATACTAAATCTGGTGATAATATTCTTCCATAAAAATCTCTTTGCGTCCACATCTCTGATGTTGGCTAAGGGCTCAACTTCCACCCATTTGGAAAAATAATCTGTAGCTACAATTAGGAACTTTCTACTGCCAGGCGCTTTAGGCAATGGCCCAACAATATCTAGTCCCTACTAAGCAAAATGCCATGGGCTGGTGATCAAACTAAGCTCCTCAGCTGGTTGCTTGTGCAAGGGGCAAACTTTTGACACTTTTCGCACTTCTGTGAGTAGATCTGGGCATCTTTCTGCATGTACGGCCACCAATAGCCTTGGCTCATTGCCCGGTATGCCATGGGTCTCCCCCCGGTGTGGCCTCCACATATCCCTTCATGAAGTTCAAACAGAAAATCCTGGACCTTCTTCGGATGAACACATAGCAGATAAGGACCTGAGAAAGACCTCATGTATAGTTGACCCTTGAGATATAACCAAAAACGTGCAGACTTGTGCCTGATCTTATGTGCTTCCTTCTTGTCCTCTGGGAATTGGCCACTGTTGAGGAATTTAACGATGGGATCTATCCAGCTCGGCTCCTGGTCATCTTCAATAGCGCATAACTGCCGAGCAGACATCTATACTCGAGCTCTCCTGCTTCTGTACTTCCACTGTTCTTTTCAGCCTGAGCTCGGTTGCAGAGGTCAGGGCTGCTAGAGCATCAGCATGGGAATTCCTTTCTCGGCTGACTTGCTCAATTTGCACTTCTTTGAAACCTTTGACCAGCTTGAGAGCGATAGATAAGTAGGCAGCCATCCTATCATCCATGGCGTTATACTGCCCAGTCATCTAGTTGATCACTAGTTGTGAATCACAAAAAACTTTCAACTTTGTGATGCCTAGGAGCTCGACACTCCTAAGCCCTGCGAGTAATGCTTCATACTCGGCTTCATTATTAGAGGCTGGGAACCCCAACCTTATTGAGTGTTCTATCACTGATCCATCAGGAGAGATGAGGACCACTCCTGCTCCGGAGCCCTTCTAATTTGAAGCACCATCAGTAAATAGCCTCCATCCTTGCGGTATTATTAATTGGGACTTGGCGTTGGATGCCCTATTTTCTTCTTCATCCTTCTTCTCTGTCCAGTCATCCATCCCCCCCCAGCTCGGGCTCGAGTGGGGTCGAGACCGAGCTGTTCTGTGTGGCTGGCTTGGAGAATTCAGTAATAAAATCTGCAAGGACTTGGCCTTTAATTGCTGTTCTTGGTCGGAACTCGATATCGTACTCCCCGAGCTCTACTCCCCACTTGGCAATCCTTTTGGATAGATCAGCTCGGCGTAGCAAAGCTTTGAGAGGGTGTGCAGTTAGAACAATGATCTTGTGGGCTTGAAAGTATTGTGCCAGCTTTCGAGATGCCATGACCAGGGCCAATGCTAGCTTCTCCAAGGGTAAGTATCAGGTCTCGGCATCGATGAGGGTGTGGCTGACATAGTAGATCGGGAGCTGCTCGGCAGTATTCATTCTGAGCAAGACGGCACTGGCCGCGTGATCGAATACAGCAAGGTACATGTATAGCTCTTCCCTAAACAAGGGCTTGGAGAGGAGAGGAGTCGAGGTCAGTTACTCCTTCAAATTTTGGAGCGCCTGATCACACTCTTCCCCTCAGACAAAATTCTTGCCCTTTTTCAACAATTGAAAGAAATGATGGCACTTATCTGATGATCAGCTGATGAATCTATTTAGTGCTGCTGCCAGTCCAGTCAATCGCTGTATCTCCCGAACAGTCTTTAGGGGCTGTATGTTCTGAATTGCAAATATTTGGTCGGGGTCTGCCTCGATGCCTCTTCTATTGATCAGGTGCCCGAGGAACTTTTCCAATTGTACGCCAAATGCACACTTTGACGCATTGAGCCTCAGCTTGTAGGATTTCAGCAGCTCAAACACACTGCTCAGGTCGGCCAAATGGTCATGCTCTTGCTCAGTCTTCACCACCATATCATCAATGTAAACCTCAATAATCCGACCTAGCATAGGTTGGAATATTTTGGTCACCAGCCTTTGGTAGGTTGTCCCGGTATTCTTCAGGTCGAACGACATAACTTTATAGCAGTAAAGACCTCGGGGAGTGATGAAGCTGGTCTTCTCTTGATCATCCGTGTTCAAAGCAATCTGGTGGTAACCCTTGTATGCGTCGAAGAAACTCATGGTCCCGTACCCAACTGTTGAATCCACCAGTTGGTCAATTTTGGGAAGTGGGAAGGAATCCTTGGGGCATGCTTTATTAAGGTCAGTGAAATCAACACAAACCCTCCACTTCCCATTTTTCTTCTTGACAACGACTGTGTTGGACAGCCACTGCGGGTACTGCACTTCTCTTATTGCTCCTAGCTCGAGCAACTTTTCAACTTCCTCGGTAACAGCCTCTGTATGTTGCGCTGAAGACCTCCTCCCGCGCTGGACAACGGGCTTGTGTGTTGGGTTGACATTCAGCTTATGCTCTATTACCTCAGGATTGATGCTCGGCATCTCGTAGGGAGTCCAAGCGAAGACCTCGACGTTTGATTTAATAAAGCTTACCAGAGCGAACTCATCCTGTTCGGCCAGGTGGGTGCCGAGCAGGAAGAACCGATCATGATCTTCCTCATTAAGCATGATTTTCTTTAGCAGCTCCACTACCTTCTTTGCTGGTGATTTCCCGACATCTTCGAGGAGTGGCATGTCTTGTACTTCCACCACACACATCTTCGAGGAGTGGCTTACCTCGGATGGCAGCCATAAAGCATTGCTTGGCCGCCGCCTGATCTCCCCTGATGCACTCTACACCTTGGGCAGTTGGGAACTTTAAAACTTGGTGGTAAGGGGAAGGAATGACCTTGAGCTGATGGAGCCAAGTCTTTCCCATTATAGCATTATAAGGCGACGGGACGTCCACCACCAAGAACTCAGTATTTCTAAGCTCGGAGACTGCTTTGACCAGAAGCGTGATCCTTCCCATTGGCAGGGTGGGCTGACCATTGAACCCGACTAATGGGGTATGGAATTTTTGCAAGTTCGCTTTCGTGAGCCCCAATTTGTAGAAGAGATCGGCGTACATGACCTCTGCCGAGCTCCCTTGATCGACCAGGATACGCTTTACATCATACCTCCTAATTCGAAGGGTTATAACGAGTGCGTCATTATGAGGATGCTCAACTTCCTCTAGGTCGGCATCGGTGAATGTCAGGTCTCCTGCTAGGAACTCGGTGTTCGGATACTTTCTTCTACTCGGCTCACCGCGCTCGAGTTGGGCTTGCATGACTTCACGATGCGCCCTCTTCCGGAACTGACCTCTTACCTCATTTGATGTCTCTGGCCTCGGGGCTGCGTGAATGACATTGATAACTCATATCGGTTCTTCAACTGCCCCGCCCTGCTCGAACCTTGCCTGTTGCTCAGCTCGGGTCTTCTCCTTGTCAATATACTGCCTGAGATTCCCTGCATTGACTTGCTCTTCCAAGAACCTCTTAAAGGTTCGACAGCGGTCTGTGTAGTGCCCATGCTCTCTATGATAGGCACATTGTTTCTTCTCATCTCGTTTGCTGGGGTCAGTGAACATTTTGGAAGGCCAGACGAACCATGGCTTGTCTTTGATTTGGTAAAGGAGCTTGTGGATGGGCTCCTTGAACACTGTGTTCGCCACCTCACACACCTCGTTCGGCCTCTGGCGTTCTTTTTCCCAATCAGGCCTTTTCCTGGCCTTCTTATTTTCCTTCTTCTCCGCTCGGTCAGCCATCGACGCTTCCTGGGCAGGGGCTTCAATGCTCATACCTCCAATGTCCTCATCCACCTTGGAGTGCTGTTCAATCCTCAACATCAACTCAGCCATGCTCTGGGCAGGCCTCTTAGTCAGTGAATGCCTCAACTTGTGGGTTTTCTATAACCCGAGCTTGAAGGAGGCCACGGCGAGCTGCTCATTGCAGTCATCTATATCATTGAAGGTCTCCTAGTATCACCGAGCATACGACCTTAAGCTTTCGTTCTCGGCCTTCCTCAATCCGAGTAAGGAGTCGATTTTCTTGGGCTAGCGACTGTTCGTAATGAACCTCGCTGCGAACAGTTCGGCGAGTTTTCTCCAGCTTCTCACTGACCCAGCTAGGAGCTTGTCAAACCAGCGCAAGGCCACCTCGCCCAAGCTGGACGAAAACATCATGCACATCAGAGCATCATTTTCGCTCCAAAGTGCCATCACCTGCCTGTAATGTCTAATATGACCCATAGGGTCAGCCTTCCCGTCATAGAGGTTGAATTTGGGGGTTTGGAATTTCCTTAGAGGATCCGCCCCCTCCACCTCCCTCGTGAATGGGGAGGCAGATATTCACTCCAAGGCCCTCCGAGCAGCGTCTTGAGCCGACCTCCCTGTGCCCGGTTGTAGTCTCCCATCAAGTTGGAGGTTCAACCATTGCTTTATCTATTCTTTCTCCTTCGCACGCCCGAGGTCTTGACTGGCCTGTCGTTTCTGCCCATGGCTGTGCTTGACTGGCTCATGGGTGTTGCTAGAGGTCTGCGTCTGCCCCTACCTGTTCCTCTTGGAGCCTGAGACGCGACTCTTCTCGGGGTCCTGGATACGTCGATCAGGTAGAGTATCCTTCTTCGAGCCACGATTGGCCTGATGCCGAGCAACGTCTCTCCTCCGATTACGGTTGGACCTTTCACGGTTGGCCACCTCTCGTTCAGTTCGAGCTCTTGGCGAGCGCCGGTTCATTTGAGCCTTCATCTCGTTGAGCTATTGTTGAAGTCTATCCAGCTGCTCATCCCTTTTGTTTAGCTGGTCCTGATACCCTTCCAGGACTTGCTGCATGGTGAAATGTGCAGGGAAGACCCCCGCCGAGGGTGTTGTGTCATTGGAATCTCCAACCTGGGTCTATTCTCTTCCTTGGTTGAGCCTAGCTCCACTAATATGAACTTCAGAAGCCACAGGGTGTCCTCTTCCACGGTGAGTCGCATGAGATGCTCCTGCTCGTGGTGCTGGTGGATCCCTCGGCTCTTCCTCCACGCGGTGCCCCCGACTAGCCAAGGAGATGTTATGGGAAATTCCCACAGACTGCGCCAAATTGTAGAGGATCAGAATTGGGATCTATTGGTCCCATCCAAGCTGGCTGTGACGTCAGGGATGAGTTCCACGTATGTGCTTGCATAAGAAAATGGTGAGATGCCCGCCGGTGGCTTTATATCAGTGGACCCTCCGCCGATCGGGTCAGGCAAGAGATTTTTAGAGAGAAGGGAGAGTTTGAAAATAAATTTTAGCAGAGTCTTAGCATAGTAAAAGAGAGCCCTGCCTGAATCTTCCCATTTGATGGCTATTTATAGGAAAAGAAGTATTTGACCCGTTTATGGAGTTCGACCCGACCCGAGCAGGTCGGGTTGTACCTCTTCTCTCTGATCAATGCATAACAATTAATGCTTTGATGGTGACTTATCAGTGCCATCATTGAATATCCCTGCAAAATATCTATGCAATTGCCTTTTGTCATGTCAAGATATCATCAGCATCTAAGTCTAGTCGGGGCTAGGGTCAAGCCATCCCTAAATGGCAATTTTACCCATGAGTTGACCTGTTTATTACTGATCATCACCGTATATAACCTTTTGGATACGCGTATCAACCCGACCACTAAACCTCAAGCTCGGATTCAGAGTTTGCGCAACTCGTTTATGCTCGGACACGCATGCCGAACATTTTCTTTCAAGGTTCTGAGCACTTCGTGTCCGAAGTCGGGCGTTTGAACTTCGAGCCGAGAAACCTCTGCTCGGGTTAATGTGCCCCTGAGGTCGGTGGGTCCTCGGATACGCTATCCGAGCAGCTCAGCTCTATGCCGGGCTGGCATTAATGCCGTGGCGCGTGCCATGGTCGAGAGGCCGTTTGTGCTGTACGATATTCCACGTGCGTCCTACGTGCTCTTATTTTCAATGTGCGCCCCACGTAGCTCTGGCCGAAATTTGATCCCCCTCAATTATCATTGCATTAGTTTGGACCTTATCACTCATGCATGTTAGTTACTAATGCAATTGTGTCAAATCAAGCAGTAAATATGTATGATAAGAGAATATAGACATTGCAACATTATTATATAGAGATTTGAATTTTTTTTTTTTAATAATGTGGGTCATGCCATGTTGGACAAGAATACATAGAAAACCTAGCGCATTTGATAATCTTTGACCACTGAGTGAGTAAAAACTATACAATCAAATCTACCTACACTCTCTTTAGCAAAATGACTTAGCACAAACAACTTATGTTTTCTCATGTATGTCTATCCTTGCATGCTAAACAAATAACTTGGATTTGTCCTCTTACTTCGCTATTTAGAGAGTTGGTTGCCTTTCTTGGTTTGGAGTTCTTTTCTTATTAAGTTTTTTTTTTGTCGAAATAGTTTGCTGTTAAATAGGGTTCTTATTCCTAAGGTAATTGGGTAGTTCCTCTTATTTAATAAGACTTGTCATGTGTGCGATTAGTTCAGATCCCACATAAAAAGACTTATAGGTCCATTGGTGATTTCAAGGTCTTGTCTTATGAAAAGTTAAAACTGGAAGATTAAGCCAAGAGAGGGATGAATAGGCCAATTCAATAATTAACTGACTTTAAAAAGTGGTTAAATTTCTTTCAAGATTCATTCCCATTATTTCACACTCTATCAAGATAAAATTTTGCATTATTACGCACCTCGAGCAGAGCTCAGGCACGTAGATGGTGGCTGAACTCGCTATAGTGTTCAAGAGCGAGTAGAGAAGACAAGATTTAACACGAAAATCCTAGGTTATATCCTCATAATAAAAACCCCAATACTAACGTACAAAAATTCATTATGAATGAAAAAGGATACAAAACACAACGTAGAAATGATTTACAACTACTATTTGATGAAGACCTAACTTCGCGGCTTGACCTAGTTCTTCGAACTCCTTGATTCCAAAACATCACTAAGCTCTTCGTCTTGATCTTTGTTGCAACAAAGGCTCCAAGTCGGACAAATGTATGAGGAATGAAGGGAAGAGTATATGAAAATATGTGATTTTGAAAAATACACAATTTAATGTGTAGGAGCACTCTAGTAAATGACTAAAATCACGGGGATTGCTATGAGAGAGTAAAGATTCAAGGTGTAAATGGAGGCTCTCGAAGTACTCTAGCACCTTCTCGAATGTTTATCTAACTTTTTCAATCCCTAGTGGACAAAATGAGACTTTATTTTACTAAATGACTGCATAATGATTGGTCTAAAAATTGTGTCTTTGTGCTCAAGTGCTTAACTAACACTTATTGTTAGGCGTATGGAGCTTGGTTATTTTTTTAGAGAGATTCGACCTATTTTAGAGACATCATGGTTATAAATGAATTTTTTATGAGACTTAACTTATGGAGCAGAGGCTAAGGCTGTTAAGCTCGAACTAAAGCACTCATGAACAAGCCTCATGGGGGTTCCAAGGCAACACCGCTGAGGAAAATTTTTTGACCATTTTGTGAGATTTTATATTTGTTACTTTTGTTAAGATTTTTTTAACCTTTGTATTGTATTGCCTTCTATCATAATAAAAAGCGCCGTAACTCCGTAAACATAATCTTAGTTTTGAGTGAACCCCATAAATTGTGTCTTTTGTGTGTTTGTATTATTTATATTGTTGTTTTTTGTTTTCTTCCATAATACTCATTAGCGCAAACCGGGGTTAAAGCGCTTAACGAGCACATAGCCGACCGAGCAATGAGGGGCGCTAGTTGCGCTGTAATTTGAAAACCAAGAAAAGGCTAGGCGCTCAAAATCCTAACGAGTGCGCTCAACAAGCACTTGCTTCTTGCAAACCAACAAAAAGAGGGCACTCAAAAGCTAAATGAGCGCCTTTCTTAGCACTCGAAACTGAAAACAGAAAAAGGCCAGGCACTCAAGCGATCTGCTCCGGACTAGTGTCATCAAGGGCACAATTCCGATGCTAGGATTCAACTAGCCTCAGTCTCTGTTATTTGAGAAAATTAAAATTTTTACTATGCAACCTAGACATCTATGAAAGGGAAAAAAAGGATTAACATATTATATTATATGCAAGCAAAAAACACAAGTACTCAATGGAGGCCATATACCTTTGGCATCTGAGCGAAAACTTGCACAACATAAAAATTTTGAGTCTTGAAACAATTGGGCAAACTAGGAGAGAACCTAACTCGAAAATAAAAATGACTTAAATACAGACTTTGACAATTTTGACATGATCCAAAAGTAACCAACTATCCTAACACTTTGTACTTCTAAATGCAAAGTAGGTATCATCAGAAGCCATTGACGCTAGAAAATGTGATTTAACAATTAACTTTTTCTTAACACTTTAAGCAAAACAATTAAAAGTGCAACTTTAAGTAGAAACAAAACGGGGCCTTAGTCTTCCATTTGACAAACATTGATCTTTAGTTCGTCACAAAAGAGAAAAAATGCTAAGTGAACATATCTCGTGACAAAATCGGACATATCTCTGTCAGAACAAGCGGGTCCAATGTGCAATGAACTCACTCTATGTGAGAGAAAAATGTCCACTTTTGTCACCGGCACATGCACGCAATGGTCTCAAAAAAAGTAGTCAGCCGACTCGGATCCCAATAATGTAAAGAATATACGTATATGCTGCCCAAGTGCCTGCTACTTTTATTATGTTTTTCCAAATTTATAAAAGAACGCCGGAGGATGATCCAGAACACCAAGTGCTTTCTACTAGGGGTAGGGGCTCCTTATGATTTAGTTTCCACCTTCAGTATCAAGTTTGGATTATATTTATATTATATTGTCCAAATCATTCTTTCATAAACACAAGCTTTCCCCTTTAAGAAACTTGGCCACTTCACTCTGTTCAGTGATTTAGGGGGGGTCCAAGATGACTAAATAGTGGAGATGCTGTCTTTTAGTTCCCCATTTTCTTCTGCAACACAAAGGGAAAACAATAAAAAAGAAAAAGAGAAGAGTTTGCCTACACAACATTCATTAACCTTTTCCCACTAAGAAAAGCAAAATCTGCACTTTAATTTGTTTTATTCTCTTAAAGTACCAAATCTTTCTATAACCTTTTTGTCCTGCATTTTGGATTTTGGTATTCATGAGGAGAAGACAATAGCAAGATTAGCTACTGCCTTTTTTCTCTTGTTCTTGCAGTCAGTGACTCAGCTTCAAACTAATTCAATCACCTGGGAAACTTGGGCTAAGGTCCATAGGATTTATCTGTGCATACTTCACTGCAAAGCATATAAGGTACTTGACTAGAGCTTATAATTTTATCAAACTTCTTTGATTTTACTGTATGTATGAAGCATTTCTAGATTAGTAGAGTTAAGAAGGAAGAAGATTTACCATGCTCATAATGAGGACGGTGACAGATCCACTCACGATCTACTAAAGGAGTTCATCTCTAAACTCTAATCATATGGTAGAGTGTGGTTTGGAACAAGGGTACAAAGGACAGTTCAAAGAGAGGGCGGTCCTATCTTCAAGTAGTCAGACTTGAGCTATAACTACTCTTCTAACATGAGAAATGAGAGAAGTGTGATGAACCACTCATAATTATTTCACCAAATTTCATATATGAGAACGGTCATATTATTGAATAGCAAAAAGTGGGTTATATTTTGCCGCTCTTGCTTCCAGGTAAGTAGTGCTAGAAACTTGCATGCATGGAGCAACTAACAGAAGTGAAAGCACGGGAAGCCTCCTTTGTACGTTACTAGAGTAAATTACCTTCTTATATAAACGTGAGTTTTGCATAGTGGAAAGTTGTGCTTTGCTAGGTTATTAAAATTATTAACCGATTGCATTCTTAATGATTTCCCTGAAATCCAAACTTCATTAGAATGAGAAGTGGGAGAACAAATATTTGAGCAAATCTTTTAAGCAGTCATCTATGGAGAACCAATCATTACCTTCAATTCAAAATCAGTCCCTGGATGCTTCAGCGAGTCCCACCCGTGCCATGCAGTTCTTATGTCGATCATGGAGCCCGTCTGCCTCGGACCTTCAACAGATATTTCCATCAAGTGTGAGAAACTAAACCACACATCATTAATCTTTACGGTATGAATACAGAAAATATCGAGTATCTAAGAAATCCGCTAGGCATGGTTTTTCTCTTTCCCACATTTAAGTTTCTTGTTTTCACTGTCATGTTTTTGGAAACAAAAAGAATGAAAAAGTCTATCGCAATCATTTTTGAATTGCTTTCATTTTCGTGCAAATGCAATTTTCTTGATAATTAGGAACTACTTCAAAGTTCAAAGTGCTTCCAAAAAATGAGATGTTTTTCATAAATCTTGCGCGAAACAGTTGTAGGAAACAATTTTCCAAACAAATTTTTATGCAATTTTATGTACCACAACTGAAATGAGGATGAGGTGGCACATGAATGGAATGCAACACTCCGTATTTACTATTTCGTGCAATTCTTCTTTTGGGTAATAGCTGCACCTAAATGGTTGAGGATAATTAAATATTTTGTTGAATTGAGCTGTCAAGTATAAACTTACTTTCACTGGTGGTTCAAGTCATTGATGCACCACATCTGCCTATTAACTGTAAAGTGTAAATCTACTTCCACTGGTGGTTCAAGTCACTGTTGATGCACCAAGTCTGCCTATTCTAACAAGGGAACCACTTGTACAGTATCAGAACTTGTTCCTTCCCCTGAATGCCAATCATAGGATAGAGGAGGAGGAGGAGGAGGAAAAGAAGGTAGAGGAAACACTAGAGAACCAGGCGATGAATTGCAGATGTACCATTACCAACAAGGTGGACAAAACATGGGTAATCTTTTGAAAATACAGCTTACAATTGTAAAGGGTATTTCTAGCTTTCTTTCAGAAGCTAGGCTACCTAGCAGTATTTTCCATGTTTTTTTTTTTTTCAGTCAGAAACGTTTCAAGTTTATTTTGATACAGATTTACTTTCTGCAGAAGCAGTTCACTCACGTGAAGGGGTGGCTAGAAGGAAAATCAATAACCAATTTCCTCAGATCACAGAGAGAGAAGAAGAAAGAGGAAGTTAGGCTTCATACCGCAAAATTACATGCTGTACTTTCCCTCACACAGCTAGCTGCAGCTATTGCTGGCTTTACCACCAATGGCAACACAGAAGCACAAGCTATGAAACCCATGACTACTGCAGGTACATTAGCTTGGGATCAAGATATGGGTGTTGTAGTTGCCTCTGCTGCAGCTTTACTGACCACAGTATGTGCCGAGGCAGCAGAATCTCTCGGTGCCAAGCGAGCCTGCGTTGCCTCTGCCATCAAGTCTGGCCTGGCCACCTAAACTCCAATTGACATGATCACACTTACAGCCACGGCTGCAACATGTAATATTTGAAATAACTTCAAACAGTTAATACAAGCAATATAGAGACTGGTAATTAAATTTATTGAGTTTACAGGATTAATTCTCTGTTAACAGGTCTAAGAGGAGCTGCAATACTCGAGTCAAGAGCTAAGGCAGGCACATACTTCCGAAGGAACCAAGAGCTGCTCAAAGTAGGTGTTCAAACATTGATAACCATGCCTTCCGGTGAGTGAGACAAGTAAACAAAGCTTTCCTGAATTTTCTACATGGATTCAAGCAAGTGTAGTGATGACTGATAATCAAAATACTACCGTGTGCACAGGTGAGAGAGAATTCAAATGGGTGAGTATCCATCTACAGCAAAGACAATTGACATTGAGCTTCCAAAAGAAATACTTTGGAGGAGCCCTAACAGCTTTAAAAGAGTGTACGATTCAGCTTCCTATAAAAAAGTATTGCTAGAATATACAGCAAAAACATATCTTGATAGCTAACACAGATGCATTATCATATTAACTGTCATGGATACCATGTTTCACTGAGATGAGAAAAGGAACCCAAAAATTTGTTGAAAGACGAGGTTCTCTTTTCTTTTCCTCAGTTCTCTTGGAATGAAAAGTTGAAAATGGCCTCTCTGCACTGTCACTAATCATAGTCCTCCAGAAATTAACATGTTTAGTTCTGACTCTCTCTTACCATATCCAGATAAGATTATCAATGGTGTAGAGGAAATCAAGGACCCTAAAGGTAGCAATTTCCTCCGCTTGAAGACTAACAAAGGCATTATCAAGCTGTTTTTTGATGATGTGAACCAATCTACCATCTGGATATCAACAATTTCCAATCTGTTACAGATGTGTAACTCTTCCTGAATTCATGAAGTCACGAAGGTTGTAACTAATATATGTTCATCCGTTTCTCCCATAGTTCCATTTTGTGTCATAAAGTTCACTCCAGTTGTACAATAATATAAATGAATAATCCAGAACATCCTGCAGAATGTATCCCGTGGCAGGATAAACTCTTTTCTTAAAAGAACAGAGAGTGAGATACCACTATACCAGCATAACTGGGCATTGCGCACTTATAGCCATATGCTTTTAGAATGCTGGCAGCCGAAACAGTAAGAGAAATGGAAACTGGAAATCTCCACATATCTCCTTTTCTAGTGATCAAAACAAAGTAATTCTTCTGATCATATATGGCCTTCTTTGTTTATGTATATGTCATGCTTTCATCCTCTGTGTGTGTGTGTGTGTGTGTGTGTGGGTGTGTGCGCGCGCGCGCGTGTGTGTGACATCCAAATGCCTCCTGTCGCTCACCGGCAACTTAAAGGTTGCTAGCATGTTCCCAGACAAGGAGATTATGCCTCATATTTCCAGCTGCGAACTAATTTTGAGGCCCCTTAGCAGCAATAAAATTAAGTCAAACATTGAATTGCTTTTAAAACTGATGTGGTCTTTATGCAATTTCTTCAAGTTAGTATACTGAATTTATTTCTTTTAGCCGGCTAAGCAATCATAATAACCTTTGTAATCACCTAACCGTTCTCCTTAGCCTAACTCTATTTTTACCACTTTCAACAGATCATTCCTTGATAAAGGCGAGTTATCTTCTCTACATTGAACATACCAATTAGCTAAATATATTCATTTATTATCGTATCTTTTCTTCTACCACCACTCATCCATTATGTCTATTTCAGCAACAGACAGATTCTTAAAGCAGTTGTCATCAATTATTTTCACTCCAGCTACAGAGAGAGAGAGAGAGAGAGAGAGAGAGAGAGAGAGAGAGAGAGTTTCAAATAAAATTACAACTAAAAGTAGGACATTCTGAAATTACTCCACAATAAACCACCTGTGCACTGGAAAGAGGAACTCCAGCTACACACACACACACACACACAGTTTCAAATAAAATTACAACTAAAAGTAGGACATTCTGAAATTACTCCACAATAATCCACCTGTGCACTGGAAAGAGGAAAAAATTGCGTAACAATGGAAGAAATTCGTGAATGATGGAGAAAAAGCTGCAATTATTATTTGTCAACTTTCCTGTTAAAGTGAAATATACTATACAGATTTAAAACAAACGAGCAATCCTTACAGGCGGTCCCGATACAAGTAAATAATACACACAAAAACAAGAAATAGAATAAATCAAATGTAAGGTATGAATCTTTTCCATACTCATTTGTATTCTCTGTAAATACAGTATTTTGGAGCTCTCTATTCATCATTTCTCCTCAAACTCCACATCAATTACCTCAGGTTGAGACTTTGATGGAGTATCACCTTCACGACCTCTTGAGAAGAAATCCCCTTGTGGTTGCCAAACAATATTTCCACAGCTTGCGCAGCGTACTGTTTGGTTCTTGTAACCTACAAACTGCCTCTTGCAAGCTGGACAAGCCCCCTGCTCAACTCAAGATGTCAAATCTCAAATGTTGTTAGGTATAGAAGTTTTCATGCCCCCAATGGCTTCATTCAAAACTCTTTACAAGCAAAGGTTGAAGGCATGCAAATATGTATTGAAATATACAAGTGTAAGTCAAACAAGAGAAATACTATCAAGAATAGTTTGGTCCTAGTGAAGAAAAATTATTGACAAAGAGAGTGTTGATTTCCTAGTTATTATGACACAATGCAACAAAACCAATGGATTATCAAAAACTTTGGAACACCTATTCCTTAATTATAGAAGAAAGTCTAGGATCCACACCTGCAATAAAAGGTTGATTGCCTTCCCCCCCCCCCCCCCAACCTACTTCCTGTACTTTTGATGTTACCTTGCAACAAAGATAGGAGTGACTCAGCTAGGCCGGCCTGGCGGTCTGCTCTCGTTCCTCTCTAAGGAGTTGCTGGTTTTGCAATACGGATCCGTTGTGATGGCGCTCTCACTTGGCAACGACCAAATCCGAAACGCAGACTCCCCCTCTGCGTCGGAGGGCTCACCGATTGCCAAACTTGCAGCTGCCTCTAGATCCAGATTGACACCCCTGGCAGCCCTGGCTTCCGCAACGCAGCCGGCGACGTGATGCGCCATCCAGCGCGATAGCGTGTCGCCGGTATCCCGCAGCACCAGTTTGGCGACGATCGCCTCACCGAGCTTTAAGAGCGGATCCGGGTCGCCACCAGCCACCGGGCTCGTAGAGGAAGATCCGCGTGATCGGGCGTTCATCGGCAATGTCCTTCTCGCTGAAGCTGTCATAGCGCAGGTCAACCAGGTCGCGCTCCACCTTGACCTTGACGAGCAAGGTCATGCCCGTCTTGCGGACGAGCCGGTCGAGCGCATGTGTTTTCACGCGCAGACGGTAGCCGCCGCCATAGCGGATCATGTCGCCGTCGATGCCTTCGCTCCACCGTTCGGACAGCACCAGGGTGCTTCCGCGCTGGTCGCGCCACTTCCGGATCGACCGATCACGGACCAGGCCTAGGATGGCAAGAAAGGGTTCGGCCGGGCGCACATCCTTCCGGCCAAGTTCTGCGGCCCAGGGGTCCTGACCATCGAGCTGTGCCTCGGTCTGGTCACGATCGAGCCAACCGATAAAGCGGAAATCGCCCATCTCGATCGCGTCGTTACCACCGTGATACGGGATGTGATCGCCCCATATATCCCTAGTCGCCTGCAGGGCGCGTGCGAGGGCGCGTGCCCGCGCGGGCGTTACTAGGCCGCTGGCGACCGATACGCTTTCGCGGCGACGGCCAGCATAACGACTGTATCGGGCATTGACGGCGGTCCAGCCGTGCTCGGGGAAAAGTCCCGTCAAGGCATCGGCCTCGGTAGGTGAGGCGGGCCAGGCCTTGTCGTCGCTCGCGGAGAGCGGCAACAGGTCGCGCGGGGTTGGGTCTCGCCGATCGGCCTGCCACCGGCCATCCGCATTGGTGAGACCTTGCTCGCAGAGCCATTCCGTCATCCCCTGCAGGTCGACAGGAGGAGAGGTGGTGCGCTGCGCGACCAGTTTGCCCGCGGAGACGTGCAGCGAGTGGAAGCTGAGATAGGTGCTGAGATCATCCATCTCCGGGCTAGATCCACGCTGCCCGCCATGATTCTCGGGATAGAGCTGGCGCATCGCGCGCGGATCCTCATTCCAGTGCCCCCGATCCGCTAGGTGCCAATCATGGCGCACCACATCGTGCATCGTCATTGTGATGGTGTCGGGCGTGATGTCGAGCAGGGAGGCCAGATGCGAAATCTCGGCGCGTTCGAGTTCATGGTTCACGAGGAAACGTTCCTCGTCACTCGGCCGCGGCGTACCTCCTGCTTTCGTGGCGGGTAGCACAGGCGGAAGCGCTCCGGTCACGATCTGAGCCAGCCGGTCCCGCTCAGTTGCGCTCAGGCTGTGAACGTTATG
>JAOTRH010083923.1:0-16987 GCA_034768845.1 Heliamphora exappendiculata | reverse complement strand
AATTTATATAGTCAGTACAAAATTAATTATTCCAAATGTCCCGTTCAATACACACAAAGTGTACTAGTACAGAGAGTTAGAACAATAGACGATACTATTATTTGTTCCTCGTAACCAAAATAGACCTACTAAACTCTATGCTACAGTCGTACCGATGGTATGTTCATTTTCATCTAAACTGTGAACATAAAATTTATATTCTACAAGAACCTAAAATCTGATCTTCTGTGTGCAAATCATACTCTACACACCAGATTAAATACTATATAGAATATTGGACATCCATGCATATCAAAGAAATAATACACATACAATGCTCATAAATATTCTCATAAAATAAAATTTTAATTTTATTAAAAAATAGTATTAAATACTAAAAATATAGTTTTCAGTGTACCAACCCTAACATAGTGAACCTTCAAGCCTTGGATTATGAGAAACTATGCATTTTGTAGTGTTCGAGCTCTATAGGATGCGTTATATTAATTATTATTATCATCTATATATTATAAGAACTAAAATCTGATGCATCTAAGTCCTACAGCGAGTTGCGTTAGGACGATACCAAGTTCAGTAACAGTAAGGAATCTACATGCAAAAGATGAGTAAGGGCATCGAGATTGAAGATCAAAGATTCATGCAACGAGTTATCTTATTTTAAGGGGGTTAGACAAGAGTACGCACTAGGAGAAGTTTTAGATGTCACTTCGAGAGAAACCGTTAGAACCCCGCGACTTCATCCTTATAAGTCCATTTCTAATTTATTCTAAGCCTTGGTATCAACTTTTTAAAGTTCTTTTGCGTGTCCTTCCTTCTTATATTGTCGGTCCTCAACAGTACTGTCAAGTGTCGTTCGTCGATAACTCTTATGCACCCAAGTCTTGTTGATAACCCTATTAGAGATTAAATCATAGAAAGTACCCTTGTTCTCAAGTTTTCAAGCCTCGATAACGACCGGTATTCGCATTTGATTCTTTTCCGATTCAAGTCATCATCCTTGAATTAACTCTTCTCTTGTAGAACTCGATATCAATTCTTTGTTAAGTACTCGTTCCAAACATTCGACATTGATAAAATTTTCTACCATCGTTCATTTCTCTTGATCTTGAAACCACAATCTGTTGCAGTAATTTTGTGAATTCTTCGTACACTCTTTAAGTCTTTACTAGAAAAGTAGACTTGGATGCTTGAATTGAAGTACCTTAGGTCAACGTAACTTCTAGGAAAATATCTAGTTTAGTTGCCCCTTTTGCTTAAACATATCTTTTATCATAATCGAATTGTACTAGATTAGTTCTAGGGACACTTGTTTAAAGTACTGTTCACTATTCTCCTATTGTTTCTCTACATATGAACCCCAAATGACCACTCAATTTGTGTCAACGGTAATTGCTTTAATTGTAACCATTTAACCTCATCCAACCTATCTTTGAATCACCGGGGTTCCACCCTAAGATGTTCTAATCCCGCGCATATTTTTGATTGTTGACCTTCAAAACCTTGCCCCATAGATCTTTGAGTAACAACGATCGTCAGGATATTACGTCATTAGGCCTTAGCACTTTCACGGGAAACTAAGACGATGTACGAAAAGCTCCTAACACCTCTTCAAGTGTGAAGTAGATTTCTTCTTGGTGTCTCGGCTTAGAATATCTATCAATGTTTGCGTTTAACAAAGTTTTGAAGATCAAGACTCACGTTTGCAAGAATGGTTAAGTAAAAGCTAATTCAACTAACTATATCTTTTCAAAGGTCCCGACAAACAAGACTATGCCATCAGCAATCTAAAGTTAGAAATGACAGCTTCACACCAAATGTTTCGCGACACTACCATATGGCAAATTCAAACTTCCCCAAGACTAGTTCATAGTTGACCCACCTATCCGGTAAACCAGAAAGCAAAAGATTTATATCGGCAGTAAGAAAGTGAAAAATAAGAAACAGCCTCGAACTCATGATAACCTTAGTACGCTAGCAAAGGAGATACGTCTATATACATCGATATTCACGCCCGCCTTCCCACCGAAGTGCTAGAGTTTGAGTTTTACCATCACTATCAAAGAACGAAGAATCTTGATCACAACAATGAACGTTTGAGGCCTGATGAAGAATTAACCATCAAGTCACAATGGGTCGCATACTAGGTATTTACCATAACTATATCTTTTATCATGTTCATTTTACCCTAGAATAACCAATCGCCTGAGAAAATGATCCAATTATTAGAAGAGACATTTAAACCCAACGTTCTAGCATGTAAAAATCAAGCGGTAGAAGCCAAGAGGAACGGAGCAATCCTTGGAAAAACTAGAGAGAAAATGAAAGCATATGACTACAGATTTCGTCATCAGAATTATCAAGACCACCTCAAAGACCGGTAACTCTTTAGTTAAATAATTCAAGGGTTTGGGTGCCAAGGTGTTTGTGGAAACAGCGAATCCTATTGACTCTAAAAATTGTTTGAGGGGTGGAGTTTCGTAGCAATTTAGTGTGAGTATGTGGGAGAAATAAGTGTCTGGATGGGAAGATTAGAAGCGTAAGTGAGACTTTACAAATTCATGGGTATGGTTTTGGTAATTGGCTGAGTGTATTGAGTGTCTTGGTAGAATGTGAGTAAGATAAAATAATTAAAGTGCGAAAGTGGTTCTTGGTTCGACTATGTGGCAAAAAATGTGTGAAGGGATTGAGTAATAATGATAAGAGATTTTAGAATTAGGAGTTAGTACTGTTCAGTTAAAGGATTGTAGGGTGAATGGTATGTACGTGAAGGAAATATGTGACAAGGTTGTGATTTAGTTCATTTGGGTAAGCATATACCCGGGCAGCGTTTAGTCTATGTGGTATGTTTAGCCCTAGAGACTCATTAGGTTCAAGTGGCGGTATTAGTCTTGATGGTTGTAAGGCTAGAATGGTTCAACACAAGGTGGTGATGCGATTTCGAGTTAAGTAGTCGTTAGTTGATCAAGAAGTAGTCATCGACATACATTTGAATGTGGTAATGAGCTAGTTTTCGGTAGAGTGACAGTCTTTTCAGACAGAAGTGGAGAATATTCAAAATTAATTTCGATGGTGGGCTAGTTTAGAGACGTATAATTGCTTGTGGAAGTCGTACTTGATATAAGTTTTGTTTTGGAGCCAACATGTTTTCAAAGATAGACTAGGGTCATGATACCACAAAATTGAAAGTGCGAGAGTCAAATATACCCAAGACTGCCTTTAGGACTCGTTACGAGTATTACGAATTTGAGGTGATGCCTTTCGGGTTAATGAATGCGCCTTCTGTGTTTATGGACCTGATGGATTGGGTGTCCAAAAGCTTTTTAGACCAATCCGTAATTATGTTGATAAACGACATTCGATTATATTCTAGGAGTGAAGAGGAACACAGGTAACATTTTAAGATTGTTTGTAGATCTTGAGAAAGGACAAGTTGTATGCAAAATTTGGTAAGTGTGAGTTCTAGTTGGACCAGGTGGTGCTTTTCGGTCATGTTATATCTAGAGAAAGAATTCAAGTGGAACCAACAGAAGTAGAAGTAGCAGTTAATGGGAAGAGGCCAATTGATGTGACAGAGATACGAACTTTTTGGGGCTAGCTAGTTATGTGACATGATCCTTGAAGATTTGGTAGTAATCAATTTAAGATGTTAGTAGGACAAAATAACCACTACTCTAAATGTTAAACATATGGGCTCAGACTTATCCACACTCTCAATAAAGAACGATTCAAGTAAACAACGACACAATTTTGGAGAATGAGAAGGCACAATGTTAGTAAATCATCCTCAACCTTCCATACGATAAGGTACGGGATGAAATTTCGAGGACGAAATTTGTTAAGGGTGGTAGTTTGTAACGACCCGGTCTAGACCCTAGTTGTAACAACCTGATTGATAACGACTCATGTAAAGAATCTGCTCGGACCCTAGTAATAGTGATAAATAGTTCATAAGGTTATAGAGTACGAATGAGGTTCAAAACTCTAACTCAACTCCAAAATCCTAAGTTCGGCCCAAAATTCCTAAAAAGGTCCAAAACTCAAGCAACAAAATCTTGACACTCAGAGAGTCTCTCAACATTCTAAATTAAATAAATAACATAAAATATAAGATTAAAAATTAAAATTCCTCATAAGTAGAGTAAAATGACCATTTTGCCCCTAGTACAGCAAAAAGTCTTTAAAATATAAATTTTGACACATAGACACCCTAAATCAAGAATTTAAGTATAATTAAGTAAAAAAATAAAAAATAACATAAAAATAACAAAAATACCCCTAGTGATCGACCACCTTGGGATGAGTGCCTAACAATAGCTTTTTGCTTTCCTTTTAGCTTAAAATGATGAGAAATGTATTAAGTCAAGCCTTATGACGATCCAATACTTGTTAAATAAATAATATATATAATAATATGGTGTTATAGGTTAACAAAAGCAAACAAATCATTATTTAAGTTCATACACAACAAAAAAAATCAAAAATGTTATATATTATCAAAATAGCTTAATTTGACTTAAAAGACTACATCTATTTAATCAATTGCTATAAAAACTATGAAAATACATGGGAATACTATATTTATCATAAACATACTAAAATAATAGGTCTCAATAGGAAAAGATCTATCAAATTAACTTTTAATGCATTTTCTTGCACAATAAAGGCATGAAAATCAAGAAAAGCCCCTTGATTGATGGGGGATCAAAATTTTGTCCCCCAAACTGACCCCTAGCTTTATTTATCTTCCCCATATCTGATTTGTAGCCCTCAAAAGTTAAACCAACTCAAATCATCTTTATATCTCATTAATTAAAAAGGAAAAAAAGTCTTCCAATGGTACTTTTTGTTACCTCCTTGTCCCTTAGCCCTTGCCCATATAAACTAAACCAAACACCCTCTTCTCAACTTGTTATTTTTGTGCAAGAGAGGGGGAGAAACCAGACTTCATTGCTCTTGAGAGTTAAGGTGAGAAAAAGGAAGAAAAGGAAAGAAACAAAAAGGAATCAATGAAAATTTTCTAAAGCTAAGTCCTATTCCATCTTCCACCCTCCTTTGATATTTCAAATAAGTAAGTAAAACTTCAAAACCTTATATCTAATATCCATCAAAATATTCCTTAACGCACTTCTTTAAACACTCTAATAATCGAGAACTAAAAATAAATCGAAAAAGCATCGTAGTTGGAAATTTGAAACTGTTATGTTTATGGATGGTATGAGATATTGTTATGTGTTGTTATCTTTGAGTTTGATGATCTATAAGTATGCTAGAGTCTTGATATTAATGTCTAAAATGCAAACATGCAAAGAAATTGTACAAAATCATGACATAACATAAGTAGAAGACTTGAACTCTGAGAGACTTAATTTTTTAGAACATAGATATTTTTGTCCTGAAATTTGGAACGAACTTTAACATTTACTTGCAACACGAGTTGTTGCAAGAACTGTTCAAGAGGAGCAACTGTAGACACTCCAATTTAACCAACCCGAATCTTAGGCACCCATCTCAAATGCTTCCTAATAACAAAAATATGAGAACTATTCTCAAGGATACTTCCAGGCAAGCAAAGTCAGGAATTCAGTTCATAACCCAAGAAACCACCAAAAATATTTAAGTCGTGACACCCATGATCCTCACAGTTGCTACCTTTTTCATAACCCTACAACAGGTCATGTCCTTACCCTCATGTCCACCACATTTTTATGATCCTATAGCAGGCTGCAACTTTCCTTTGTCAGGACCGCAACCTTTTTGAAACCCTAAATCTAGCCACGACCATTGAAGGTTAAGGCTGCTCTGTTCATACATTAAAAGTCATGGCCGACACTATTCGTACAACTAAAGCTCACGGTCGCGAGTTTGGCACCTTTTTGGACAGGTGGCAGCATCCCAGAGGATGTCTATGTTGCCTCCTTGCCTATAAATAAGCGCCCATTTCCACATAAACTGAGAGAAATACCAGGATACCGATACTCTGCCAAATTCATATTTTACCTGATATTTTGATCCACCCGATACTTACATTCCCGATACTCCCAGACCTAGTTCGTGACTTTTCTTGCATTTGTGAGACTATCAGAGCACAGACTACTCGGCGATTCTTGTCTTCCACATCCGAGAGGACATCCGAGATGGTTTTCTACACTAGGTAACCTTAGGGAATCGTGACGTTTCTTAACCTCCAATTTCTCTCTCCCGGGGTGTCATAATTAAGGTTTCCATTTATTGTTCCTTTTTAGTATTCAAGTTATTCATATCAAGCATGTTCGTATGAGCTTTTATTAAAAATAGCATGTTTCTAGCCTTCTGTAATGCGTAGGATAGAATGTTTCTAATATGGTTTCGTGTTCACCGGAACACTAGAAACACAAATATGTTTCTATGACTTATAAAACCTGACGACCACAACCGTCGGTTGTCACGGCTGTGAGATATTTTAACCCTATTATTATGGCAGTTACATATTTTCTTTTGGCCGCTACTTTTCTTTTTATTTTTGTTATGGCTGCAACTTTCTGTTGCTACGGTCGTGAGCTTTTTGTGGGACAACTAGCATAAAAACTATGCCTAAAACCTTATGTTACATATTTTTAATGGTTTGTACATTCGGTCTCGAGACCTATGTTACTGTTGGAATAACAGATGATAGATACAGCCTTGATAAAGTGGGATGGGGTTTCTACTATGTGCATCCTGTCCATTTGAGTCCCTTTGGACCTTGCATGTTAAAAACCGCTTTGGACCTCCAAAAATATTAAGGCCGCAACCTTTGGTTGTCACAATCGCGACCTTTGTGACCTCTTTTCTAGTGGCTACCTTATAGTTTGTCACAGTTGCCTGTTTCGTGGCTTATTTTGTCATAGCCGCAACATTTTGTTGCTACGGCCGTGAGCCTTTTGTGTGTACAGTTTAAAAATAGTGTTTGAATCTTCTCCATTCTTCCTGTTTAATCTGTAAACAAAAACTATATTGCATGACCCTTGGGCCTTTTCTTATTTTATTTGATCTTTCATCGCATGTTTTTCATTTTGCTTGGCTCAAACGATAGGTGCGTCATGTTTAGAAATGACAACCAAGTTGCATGACCACTTAGGATTGTAGTTAGGATTTTTCTTTGTTATTTGCTTTTGTATGAACTCTCTTTAAACTCTTGTTTTGTACATTTATCTTTGAAAAGTTTAAAATAAGAATCAACATTGACAAAGTAAAGGCCAACCTTACGGTTGGGTGAAAAGGGTGCCTAACATCTTCCCTTTTCGTACCTTAGCCCCGAACTCTCTTTTTCTACGGTTACTTTAAAAAAGGACCTGTGACATTTTTTTGTTTTTCTTGATTTTTTCTCAAAAATCAAGTGGCGACTTCATTTTTCTAGAAATGTATTTGGATATTATGGATATTTGTTTTCAAAAAAGAAATTTGCATTTTTTTAAAAATAATAGATATCCGACGCATCTTTTTTCGAACACACCCGAATAAAAAGCCTGCACCAGGCACCTCCTGCCACCATTCCACCACCAAAATCACCAGGCACCACCGTCACTGCAAGTTGCTCCTACGAAATCACCAACACCCACGTTAACTGCAGCCACCAGCATTGGGAACCACCACACTGCTGCCACTCACCAGCTCCTCAATCACCTAGCGCCACCACACTACCCAACGACCCACCACGGTCACTCCGAACCTCCTTAGAACCATAGGCTAACAAATTCTTCTCTCTAAAAAATTTCAAAAAATGGTTCCACCGAACCACTTTTGGCCATTCGTAACCGCAACCACGGTGTACCATTTTTGCTATCAAAACTAGGTATAGAACCACCTCATGACCACCTTCGCAGAGACCTCCTCGTG
The DNA here is from genome assembly GCA_034768845.1 of Heliamphora exappendiculata. Lineage (NCBI taxonomy): Eukaryota > Viridiplantae > Streptophyta > Magnoliopsida > Ericales > Sarraceniaceae > Heliamphora > Heliamphora exappendiculata. Next base: position 9,133 of record JAOTRH010083923.1, on the reverse strand, counting down.
CATGTTTCGGTTGCACGATTAATTTTGCATAAAGAAATCAAATTTTGACAAAAAGAACATTTTTGTTGTATAAAAATTTAATATACATGAAAATTTTGCCTAAAAGAAAATTGTCTATATTTTACATGAAAATTTAAAATAATGATAAGATAATTGAAGATTGAGAAACTAAATTAATACGTAACTAAATTATAAAAATAAGATAATTTCTAAAATACAACATCTATGTAATTATTGTTACATATATATACACTAATTTTAGACAATTATAAAATAATTAGTGTTATTTTATGTTTTAGAAAAATAATGATAGAAGTTACCTATTGCTTTAATCTTAAATTATTAAATCATTAATTTTACATTTAATAATAATAGAGAATAATAAGATATTTTTATGGAGAATTTTGATATATGTCCCATTTAGGCATCTTGCATTTCAATAAGTCCCACTTAAGAATTATATTCCATTAAGTCTTATTTAATATTTTTCATATCAAAATTACCCTTAATATACCATTCACTCCTCACACCCCCAACAACATCACCACCACCCCACCACCACCACCACCACCTGCCACAGCCATCACCCCGCCACCACCACCACCGCCAAATGAGACATTTTGCCTACTAATTTCGTAAATAAGACATTTTGTTTACAAATTTGACAAATGAGACATTTGGCATATGAATTTGACAAATGAGATATTTTTCTTATAAACTTGACAAACGAGATGTTTAGTCTATAAAATTAATAAATGTCTCATTATTGATACATGACTACATAAATGTCTCATTAACAAAATGAGATATTTTTCCTACAAATGAAATATTTAGCCTACGAACTTGATAAATTAGATATTTTGTGCAAATGTCTCACATCATTTTAGCACCAAATGTTTAACATTTACTAGTTGGCCTCATCCACACATTTTATCAAACACCTTGCGTGCAACCTCAATTGGAACACACACGCGCCCGCGCGCACAGCGAGAGAGAGAGAGAGAGAGAGAATCACTTTCAGCAAACCTAATGAAAGTAATTTTTACACGACTATTCAATACCCACTTTCTCTGTAACATATCCCCCACTACCCACTCCTAATTATTGTGTGCTATAACCCCTTCTTTCACCAATGACGAACTTCACGAAAACCCTTCTCTCTTATCAATTCCAATAACACTCCACCACCACCAGTGTCTGAACCAAATTCAGAGAGACATGAAGAAACAAACAAAAAAATGCTCGCATCCTCAGCGACGTCGTGGCGGTGTCAAACCCACCATATTACACCCCAACTTCCAAACCCGCCTGAAAGAACCCCTCTTTCTAGAAAAGAACTATCTTCCTTTGTCACTTTCCACCACAACACATGTCTCCCACCCAAAACACCACCATGTGATGGCGAGCAGCGACAGCGACAACAGTAAGGTGACGACGAGGCCACGTTGGTCCAAATCTAGTTCAAAGTGGACGAGCAACAAGGCCAATGGTGGTCTAGATCTTGTTCATGCAGTGGTGAGCAGCGAGGGCAAGAGCGATGATGGCAAGGCGGCGGCGACGGAGAGGCAACAATGGCGGCGATAGAGATCTGATCTGTGAATGGAGAAAGTGAGGCAAAGAGGACAGCAGGAACATTTGAGAAAAATAGTATATTTGTCAAAAGAGAATTATAAATTTAAAAAGTATGACTTAATGGGATATTTAAAAAGTGATTTTGATTTAATGAAATACAAATTCCCTAAATGGGATTTCTAATTAGTTTTCCTTATTTTCATTAATAAATTATAAAATACATATTATAAGAAAACGATAAAAGTAAGATAATAATAGAATAACTTTTAGAATATAAAATCATAACTAAATTATTTCCTTTTGTGTTGTTATATAGAGTTGAAAATTCTTGGATAGTTTTGATCGACTAAGTTTTGGCTAAATCAGTGAGTCATATCTATCCTAGTTACTTAATTTTTTTTGTTTTTTCTTTAAATACAAGTTCTTGCGATTTCACATGAAATAATAATTTTTGTATACATTCATGTCATGGATATCTGTAAAAAAAAGGATGAATACTTTTATTTTAAGAAACTATGAATATTCTGTTTAAAAACTATGTATAATGATAGCCCGTGTGATGTAATGTTAGCCTGGCCACAAGGGTGATGAACAGCGAGGCGAATAAATAAGAATGGGAACACGGTTAGGTGATTATTAGTTATTAATATCATAACGAAAAGGGTTGTAAAATTTCTCCCTATGTAATTATAGCATAACCATGAGCTTATTGTAGTGTGTAGAGCTTAATGCCTAGAATGTAATGCCCCAAAACCCGTGACAAGGCAAACCATACAGAAACGCTTTTCCATAAACAGTAATTCTTTTAGAACCAAAAGAATTTCTTTTGGAGAGATGAAAGCATTTGAAAAGAAGGCTTCAATGCTCCATCCGCGCATAAGAATGACCCATAAAGGGTTAAAATGGAATGAGACAAATCAATTTCAAAATAGGAGTAAAACATGCAAACTTCAAAAAAATAACCCAGCAGGTAAACTGCTCGATCGATCTCTCACTGCTCTCGTTACTTTTGACCTACAACGAGAAATTACGACCCATAATAGACTGCTCAATGGGTATGTTTTGATGTCCCATTTCTCCTTTTGATCATTTTGAACCCCAACACTTAATCAAATCCATTTATGCAAGAAAGGCATACAAAGACTATAGAAAATCACCAAATTTGATAAGAAAGGCATCATCGATCAATGAAATGGCGAGATTTAAGCTCTAACATCCATCCAAACAATTGGAATTACATGCATTCAACCCAAAAACCTTCAAAATTATTAGACACAAGGTCCAAAACGATTCTTACAGAGTTACATCATCATCTAATAATATTTAAATTCGCAATACTTAGCCTCATGGCCTTACAACCCTTTTGGATTACAGTTACAACACATGAACTTCAAAATATCAAAACAAAACATCTCTCATAATTTAAACAAAATATCATCAAAATCTTCCCTTATTTGCCTCATGTTATAAGGCTATCTCAAACACCTGAAATGAGTTTATACAAATACCATGAGCCAAGGCTCAACAGGATATGGCTAAACACAAATAAACACATGATATGTAATTAACAAGGTATAAAGATATCATAACACGTGTATATCTAAAATAAGTTTCACATATACACCACGCTTTCATGGCCTTTGAACAAATAGCATAAATTCTCTTAATTCACCGATACCTAATAAGTTTTCAATTCATATCTCACGGACTTTATTAGTCACGTCTTGCCACTCAGACCCAAATTACAATTTCTGAGTAAATGCCACACAGACAACGGATGCCACTTAGGCGAGAAAAGCCACACTAGATAATGTAGCCACACAAGCTAATTACACCATACAGGTTAAGAGTGCCACAAAGGTTAAGAGTGCCATAGAAGCAAAAGTCGCCACACATGCTAATCAATCAACAATTTCACATTATTAATGCCGCCACACAGGCTATCATTGCCACCCAGGCTATCACCGCCACGCAGGCTTTCATTTTCACACAGGCAAATCAACATATAGTTACATAACCACACATGTTGACTCAAATGAATTTAAATCACTACCATGCAATTCATGCATGCATTCCCAAATCTCATGGATGGGTTTACACCCTTTTATCAATCATTTGATTCTCAACATATTTAAACACCTAAACTTCAATTAACCCATATAATTTCACAAGTTCACAATCAAAACTCAATTAACACATCAAATTCATAATCTCTTGTTTTCCATATAAACTAGGGTTTCAATTTCATCCAGGTCTCATGTGGTTTCTCAAAAAAAGACATGCAATCACAAATTTATCCTCCATTATACCTAATACCCTCAAATCTCAACACAAACAACTCCCTTCCAACTAAGGGTTTGAAATCAAAACTAGATTTTATGGAATTTTTATCAATAATAGACATGTAATCATAGATTCATCGCTCTTATTCATGATTAGACAAGAATCTTAACTCGGTGAGTCAGAACTCAATGACTTAATACCCCCGGAATGCCCAAACTCACTAAATCAAAAATCCACTCGGTTAGGAATGTTGTCCTCATTGAGTAGAAACAATCTTCCTTCTTGTGATGAAGATCAAATCCAAGCTCCAAGGTCCTAAACTTTAGAGAGAATGAGAAGAGCTTAAGCTCCAACAATGGTGGAAGACAAAACAAATAAGAGAGAGAGAGAGAGGAGATTGGGTAGAGGGAGAGGGAGAGGAGGCTTTTAGCTTCTCAAGGATGCTTTGGTTAAAAAACCAAAGCTACTAACTCCCAAATCGTCCAAAATGCCCTATCGTCCCACAATGTGTTTAATTCACATATAATTATTCAAATTGTCCCAAAATTAAGATTTTTAACTTAATATTAATTTAAAATTTTTATTTTTAAAAATTATCAAAATTCAAAATTATTTCTAAATTAGATTTTTTGGACCTCCGCGCACACAGACTGGTCTAACAAACCTTATTAAAAAGCTACCGGACCTACTGACCACTCATATGTAAAAAGTACATAAGCTCAAAAATAATATCACACAGGTAGACTATTATGTAAATATCTAATTAAAATTTTTTTAAATGGGACCGGGTCTCACATCCTTCCCCATTTAGAGAATTTCATCCCCGAAATTCAATACACGTCAAGTTACAAATAGCTCTGGATATTTAGAACGAACTTCTGATTCACATTCCCACATGACCTCTTCGACGCCATTGTAGAGCCACAAAACTTTAACATAGGTAAGCGTTCTTCCTCGCAACACTTGATCTTTAAAATCTCAAATTCTCAATGATCGTTCCTCATAGGAGATATCATCCTCTCCTAGATCAGTCCAACAAATCAGTGACTTACAAGGTTGACCATACAATGCCTCAAAGGCATCATCTCAATACTCGACTGATAACTGTTATTGTAAGCAAACTCTGCCAAGGGTAAATGGTCCTTCCATGAACCATGAAAGTCTAACACACATGCTCCTAACATGTCTTCGAAGATCTGAATCGTACGCTCGAGTTGACTATTGGTCTGGGGATGGAAGGCAGTGCTAAAGATCAAATTTGTCCCCAAAGTTGACTACAAACTCTACCAAAAATGCTAAGTAAATTGAGGCTCTCGGTCAAAAATAATGGATATTGGAACTCTATGAAGTCGCACAATCTCACTAACATACAGTCTGCTAAGCTTATCCACAGAATCGGTCATTCAAATAGAAAGAAAGTGCAAGAATTTAGTCAATATGTCCATCACAACCCAAATGACATCGTGCTCCTTTGTCGACCTTGAAAGTTCCGACACAAAATCCATCATAACATTCTCTCATTTCCATTCCAACACAGGTAGTGGTTGCAACAATCCTGTTGGCCATTGGTGATCAACCTTTACTTGCTGAGAAGTCAAGCATCACAAAACAAAAGAGCCACATCGTTCTTCATGCCCTTCCACCAAAACTGACGACGTATGTTATGGTATATCTTTGTACCCCTGGATGCATTGCAAGGCAAGAGTGGTGAAACTCATATAGTACATCCTCACGGCACAACTCTGGTACAAACAATCTCCCGACAAATCTCAACTCTAGTCGGGATGTAAAGCTCATCTCTTGGTATCCTCACTATTTGTAATGTGATCACGTAACATCTGAGCCTCACTATCCTGTAGCTGAGCATTGATAACACGATTGAGAAGGGTAGGTCGCGAAACAATCATAAACAATGTAACACACTCTTCGGTGCTGCTGAGATGCAAATCAAATTACCGACCTCCCCTAGCATGTTCCACTCTCGTATGGCTACAGGAGCCAAGGAACTAAGAGATTTTTGACTAAGCGCATTGGCCACCATGTTGGCCTTCCCTGGATGATAATGTAAGTCAAAATCGTAGTCCTCCACGTATCAGGGTTGGTATACTGAAAATCATATTTTTAGTATTTAATTTTATTTTAATAAAATTAATTTTCTATTTTATGATAATCTTTATGAACAATGTATGTGTATCATTTTTAATGTTATGCATGGATGTCCGATATTCTGTATAATATTTAATCTGGTGTGTAGAGTACGGCTTGCACACAAAAGATCAGATTTTAGGTTTTTGCAGAATATAAGTTTTATGTTCACAGTTTAGATGGAAATGAGCATACTATCGGTACGACTGTAGCACAGAGTTTTAGTAGGCCTGTCTTGATTACGAGGAACTGATAATAGCATCGTCTATTGTTCCGACTCTCTGTGCTAGTACACTTTTTGTGTATTGAACGGGACATTTGGAGTAATTAATTTTGTACTAACTATATAAATTAATTCACACCCTAATGTTATTATGAATAATGATTATCCTCTTAATCTTGATATAATCATTAATTTGCATATATTTAATATTCGTTATTTTGATTCATTATAGGGTACGATCTTATATGGGTTTATATTTTCGGTGAGTTAGACAGCGATATTATTTATATGGCAAATATTAATTATTGACGGACTCTACGTCCCGAAAGATCAGGATTGACGATACCCCCTTAAGGATGCTTATAAGTTTTGATCAGGCCAAATTCTATAGGTGGATTTAATTATCCAGCGGTTAAATAAGTTAAGCGAAAGGGCTCAAGGAATATCAAGATGCCGATTAAATAAAATTGTCAGTAATTAAATTTAATTGGCGAGTAACAAGAATCTTAACATGGAGAGAAATGGTAAGAATTTAATAACAAGAGCTCAATGCAAGAAGGTCTTGAGATTATGGTAGTGGTGTGAACTGTAATTCAGTATTTTATAGAAATTTTAAAAATCGCTGCATGTCTTTCTATAATTGCAGAAACCTCTAGTAGGTGTCTGTGTTCCACTAGAAGTATAACTCATAATTACTCCCCAAGTCCCTGCTATAGCCCTATATATACGTGCGTAGGCTAAACCAATTTGAGATTAATAGTTCATATATCATCATTATTATGATATTAGTTTTACCTTTTAAGATTTAAATATATCGGGGTTCTGCCGGTACGAGTTCTCGGAGGATCGTAACCCACACTACGTTCGAGGATCGCGGAAGGGATTACAGTAGAAGATTTGATTAGAGCTTCAACTCGAAATCAAGTCGTAGTTGAATATTAGATTGACAAAAGGTATTCTTCTAAATTAACTTTGGCTGCACGAGTTTTATTTTGATCGTTCTTCGTCAAAAGTTTTATCTGGAACCTATTTCGGCGTTTGCCGGTCCAGTTAATTTTTTACCGAAAATCGTTTACAAAAACAATGATCTTGGTAGCATTGTCTCCAATAAATTGGTATCATAAGCGAGCACTATTTTCAAAAGCAAACGCTACTGCAGACTGAAGCAAAGTCTAGGGCCGATTTTCCCAACTATGGCGCAAACTGTTTCAGGATAAACAGCAGTATTTTCTGCCAAACGAAGCTTAAGCGGCGCCGGTCTTTCAAACAAATGTGTAGCGGAAACAGGCGCACAAACTCAGTGGTTTTTTTAGCATAATGCCGCTGGTTTCCAGTCGGCAAACGCCAAACAGTGCTTCCAAGACTGTTTCGGCAACAGCAATTTTTGGATCAAAACAGCAGCCTTATCAAGAGGCGCCAAACATGGCGCAAACAGTGGCTCAGAAGGTTGTTTCCAAACATGTTTTAGTGCTGCGGTGGGTTGTTTCAGTGCAACGGCAATTCCCAATCAGCAAGAAGTTCTTTTTTTCTCAAGAAAAAATGTTTCGGCATTCACGGGCAATTTGGTTGACTGAGTTTTCTTTCATCTAATCCAAGCAGTTTTTTCGCTAAAAGTGCAAAGCCAAACAGTGGTTTTCCCTCAATAGGTGATGCAGTTTCCAACACAATTCCCAAGCCAAAAGCAGCAATGTTTATCCAAACGTGATATTAGGATGCTTGAAACAGTTTGAGATTTCCTTCAATGTTTTATTAGATAAGATTGAGGAATTCTAATGTAATCGAAAAAGTTAGAATTATACAGTAACTGAAAGACTGGAGACTTAACAGGAGACTGAAACTCTTTAGAGTTTCGATACAATCATAAAACTACAATTTATATTTATCTTGCATTTATTTATTAACTATGTGGATGAGATATATATTAGTTTTATTTATCCTGTTAATTTAATTAATTCGAATATTTAGTTTTAATTAAAATATTTTGTAATTAAAAATATAATTAAATTTTTTTTAATTAATTATTTTTAATTAAATAAAAAAAAACTTTAGATGTTTTATTTTTTTATAAAATATCACGTTTAAGATGATTTTTTAAAATTAGATATCTTGAAAAATATGAGAATTAATTTCAAATTTTGAATTAATTAAATAGAGAAATATTTAATCAAAATAAATTATTACTTTTCAAAAAATGTAAAACGAAAAATAAAATAAATAAATGCAATTAATCACTATCTTAACTGAAAAGTTAGAGGAAAAATTGTACATTTATTAAATTTTATTTGTTACGCATTTAAACACAAAAAGATGGTTTGATAAATCAGAATTTTTGTAACCGTATACACGGAAAGATATTTGATTCTTTCAGATCTTGTGACTTTCGAAAGATGGTTTAATAAACCAGAATCTTTGAAATCGTATACACGAAAAGATATTTGATTCTTTCAGATCGTGTGACTTTCGAAAGATGGTTTGATAAATCAGAATCTTTAAAATCGTGTACACAGAAAGATATTTAATTCTTTCAAATCGTGTGACTTTTGAAATTAATAAATTTATTTTAATTAAACGAATTTTTGTAACCCTCAAAAATATTTTAAAATGTAAGTGGGAAAGAAAATTTATCCACAGATAAATCCCGCAGTCTCCATCATCAGTTTGTAGGCAATGTAATTAAATCCTACGTGTCAACAGTTAGGCCTTTTTCCCCAATGGACAGATTCATAGTATACTCTCTAACTGAGTCACTGCTATTTTATACTGGACCAAAACTATATCAGCTAATTAATTTTTACTTGGCATAGTAATTTGCCTAGATAGTAAATGTTAGCCCAATGGCTCTTTAATTTGATTTTGATGATTTTCATAATTCATTTTCTAAGAATAAATATTTTTAAATGGATAATATTT
>JAOTRH010083912.1:0-16988 GCA_034768845.1 Heliamphora exappendiculata | reverse complement strand
ATAGTAGAAATACTCAAGGGAGATCTTGAGGAGTGGACGTAGGCTAAGATCAAGCCGAACCACTATAAATCACTAGTGTCTGGTTCTTTATCTCTATTCCTCTTCTTTTAATATTTGCTTTGATTTTATATTTGCATATCTAGTTTTATTACAATATTAAAAGGTTTTCTAAAAAAAAATTTAAATCTCTTTTTCTAGTAAAGAAACCCAATTCATCCCCCCTCTTGGGTTGCCTAGTTCTAACACTTGTATTGCTCTTATTTTTGATTAAATTGCAATATTAAAAGGTTTTAAAAAAAAGTTTTCAAATTGTTATTTATTTTTTAAAATCCAATTCATTCCCCTCTTGGGTTGCCTAGAACTAATGATTTTCATTTTATCTCCAATTGTTTTGTTAACTTTGTTTTAAAAACTATAGAAGTTTGCTAGCTGTTAAATACATTCACCTTTTTTGTTAAGTACATTTCTTATATGCACTTGATATTAGTATACAATGTCAAAGACTTGTATATTGTGGTTTGCGGTTGATTGCAGGTATTCGAAGGTTTACGATTTAAGAATGGGTCCAAAGGACTCTGCCTTGAGATGGTTCTTTTGTCATAAAAAAAAAAATTATACACTCGATGTACGAAACAAAAAGTGAGTACATTTAAAAATTACCAAAACAAATTTTAGCTAAACCATTGAAGCAAACATACATCACTAAATTAACAATAACTTGACACATAAAATTGGGTCTCGTTTTTTATACTTTTTGTCATATAAAACGCTTTAACGCGTAATTTTAATACAACCATTGAATATGGTAATTGTTATGTTAGTGTTGTTTTGAACCATCAAATGCAGCTTAAGCTTTTTTGAGACTCGAATACAAAGAATTAGTGAGACTTAACTTTTATATAGAAATATATTTTATTTTTAAAAATTTCTCTTTTCAAAGCAAAGTTGGTATTTAATTTCTTGTATACAAATTTGTTAATAGCATATTTATCATGACCACCGTTTGAAAGTGCATTAATTCCTCTACTTCTTATCTATATTTAGTATACTTATATTTTAATTTTTTAAATTGACATATTTATAAATATAACGAATATAACCTATAATATAAGAATATAACTTGGTGATTGATATAATTGATAACAATTATTTACTTGACCTAAATGACCCATAATCACAATCTTCACAATAATAATCAATAGATCATGGAATTTTTTGTTTTTAAAATGTGTAAAAATTAAAATATAATATATGTAATAAAAATAAAAAATATAACAGATCTAATTTGAAAAATTAAAAATATTTTGAAATTTATTGTGCTTTTAGTTTCTATTTTATTTTATACTAGCGTTTCGACTCACGCAATCCGTGTGCAATTATATAATAAGATTTAACTATTTTTAATATACTTGAAAGAGGACTAAGAGTATTACTATCAAAATCATGAGAATATTGAAAACCAATCAATGGGCATACATATAACAATTAGATTTAAAATAATTCCCAACTTTCTTAATTAAGCAATTTCTTATTTTGTTCTTCTTCGATTTTATTTGTCTTAACTCCTAACAAACTGAAAATAAAACCAAGTATACAAATATATAAATATAATCGTACAAATAATTATCCCTTAAAAGAGAAGAAAATGCGTTTATTCTTCATAGGAGGTAGAAGAGACTTTGGGGCGAACATATAAGAATTCGCATTCAACATTTTTTATTTATCGGTAAACACGTAAATCTCATAACTAAGATTCTATCAGCGTGCAACCGTTTCAACGCCTCCCCTCCACCCCTCTCTCTACAATTAATCCATATACACGATTCTGGAGAGAGAGAGAGAGAGAGTAATCACACCGGCCGATATACTATTTTGCCATTGCAGTTGATATACTGTTTTTCCATTGCAACTTTATGCTCTTCAGCCGATAACGATTTTGAATCTTCTGTTCCCATATTATGAAGCACATTCCTTGAGAAAAGCGTACATGAATTTCAAGTTTTAGTTTCAGGGAAAAAGTTGATACGAGTTTTGGTCTGGAAGGATCGGAGGAGGTTGTGGATAGATGTCCTGTGAGACCCGGTTCATTTTAATTTTGTAATGTATATTCGTAGCGTGTGGTTATTGTTTCAATCGTTATAAGAAAGCATGCTTTTATATGTGTTATGCATGTGATAGCTTAGATATACATCTTGAGTTCGATCCTAGAAATATATTATAGTTGAATTTTATTTTCCTTTCTGGAAAAATCGCTCGATCGGTCTATCTGGCGTGGGCTATATATTGCCGGCTTATTGCCTTGGGTTTTGGGCTCTAACTTGTTGAGTAAGCTTTTTTTTAAAAGGTAGATTAGATCCTCTGCATTTTCTCTAGATTTGAGCGTGGTTCAGGCTCACTTTTTGACGTTCTAATAGTTGATTTTTATCGTCTTTGCCGTGGGCTTCGCCTTTATCCGAATGAATTCTCGTTTTAGCGACTTTGATTTCTCTCCATAGTGCAAAGCATCGAGTTTTTCAACTTATTGATGTAAGATTTTAGACTATCGTACTTTAAAATGGTAATATACACGTTTATATGTATTTCTACCGTTTAAAAAAATGCATTTATTGTTGAATTTTGTGTTTAAACCATATTTGTTGGATGAAAGAGCATATTATGTGATCTTGTGGTTTATTACAAAGTAGGGTGCACTTAGGGGTGTCCGAGATTTTCAAAAAGATCAATTTTGAAAACTAGAAGAGTTATGACAATGTTTACGAAAATCTAGTTTGGAGGTTTGGAGCTAACCATTGGGGTTGAGCCTTGTTATAAAATGATTCGGTTGAGATGTAGGTAAATCTCGATGGCTATATGGATGGTATAATGATGTGCGTTTAGATATTTGGTACATAGCTGTATGCGTGCCTATGTTTGTTAAGTAATGTCGGGCGTCATTGTGAAGAATTGCATACAAGGGTAAGCCGTTGTCTTACAGTGAATGACCGTGAAGAATTGTATATTGGGGCAAGCCGTTGTCCAACAGTGAAAGACCATGAAGAGTTGCACATTAGAGCAAGTAGTTGTCCCTTGGTGAAAGACCGCAAAGAATTAGATGATTGTGTTAGTGCTATCCTGCGGCCAAAGACCATAAAAGAGTACGAGATGCATATGAACATGATTGTTTATGCGTACTATACTGTTGGATGTCATGGAATCATAAGAAAATTTGTGGTTTTAATAGTAGAAAACTGTTCTTATACTCGTGTAGTCGAGTGATTCATATAAATTGTAATTGCATGTTGTACTTTTGAATACATGCTAGTCTGTTCCTATTGGACTTCAGCTTACGTTGTGAAATTTTAAAAACCTTTTTCAGGTAATTTGGATCACGTGGCTTGATCTTGTAGAGCCGGGGCGGCGGAGGATAAGACTCTCTTTATTTTGTAGTTTGGTAGTTTATTACCAGTTTTGTTATTGGATCATGTAATGATGTATAATACTTTAATTTTGAAAGCATGCTTTACAAGCTTAGGGGCATTTGTTTCAATGCATGTATGTCGTACAATCCACGAGAGTAGTTTTAGGTTGGTTGTTGTTTTCCGTTATCGTTGGTTTTAACGTTTTACTAAAATCGTGTTCAGTTGTTTTATACTTCATTGCAACGTTTGTGCCTCGATGGAGGATTTTGAACCTTGTTTTAGTAGGTGTTATGGGCTTGATTTTGCCTTGAAAATTTTGAAAAATGCTGGAAAAGGTTTAAGTATTGCGGAAGAAAAGTTGTGTTTTTAAAAAATAGTCCAGAGCCAGACCGCTTGATGGACCGATCGATTGGCCTATTGAGCGGTCAAGCCAAATTCTTTGTTGTTTTACAAGCATGTGAAAAACTGTGAGCATGTTGAGACCGATCGAGCGGTCTTGTTTGATTGTTTTAAAACTTGCCTCTTGGAGATCATGATCTTAGTTTTCTGGGCTATTCTTTTACATAAAATAGACCATCGATGGGGCATTTTTCAAAAGTCTTAGCTTTCGTTTTGGCGTTTTTGTTTTTGATCCGTTGGAGTTCAAGTAATTTTGGTGGATCGTGGTATTTCAAAACGGTTATTTGTGGACATTTCGCAAGACCCAAATTTTGGGGCTTGACATGTCCAGAACTTGTGGTGGTTGAGAAGATTACAACGTGTGGTTCGATTGGAGAAGATTACAATCCCTGGCGGTTGTCACCTGTTTTGGATTTTTGCAAATTCCCAAGGGTATTTTAGGCAATTAAAAATGTCACAAAGAAGGCTTCACCAACCTCCTGGCTTTACTTATTATAGTAGAATAGATGATATATATTATAATAAATGAGACATTTCTTTTACATTAGACCATAAACAAATAATTCAGCTGGCTTTCTCTGAATAATTATGATAGTGCTTCAATGGTGGTGGGAGCAATACTGGTGGTGATTGTCGTAGGTGGTTGTGGGGTTGGTGGTGTGAGTGTGGTGGTGAGAAGCGGTAGTGGTTAAAGTGATATAATGGTAATTATATCGTAGTGATGATAGGTGGTGATTGATATTACTAAAATTAGTAACTTAGTATTGTAATTTGTAACAAAAGTTGTGAATACTTGATAAAAATGATAGATTATAGCTGGAATAAAAAAATAGTTATAATTTGTAGTAGAAGTCGTGAGGGTATGAAAAATATTGTAACTTATAACTAAAACTAGTAATAGGAACTTAAAAGCTACTGTTACCAAATACCCCAATAGTAGTATTGAACTTGTACGAGGGTGTTTGATAAAACTACTGCTAGTATCTTTTAATATTATACTACTAATTTTAGTTATAATTTATAAATTTTTTCAAACACTTGCGATTTCGACTATAACTTATAATTAAATTTTTTTTTATTTCAGTTATAAGTTATAATTTTTATCAAACACGCACAACTTCTATTACAAGTTATAATCTATAAGTTACTAATTCTAACAATACCAAACACCACCTATGCATTGTTAAACTCAAAAAATATTTTATACTTTTAAGAAATATTTTTTTAAAAAAAGTGATGCATTTTTTGTTTGATAAAAAATACTTGTATTAATTTTTAATATCCATTGTACTAATTACTAAAAATATAAAAAATACACTTTTTCATCAACACAAGCATAGCATTAAATTTTTTCATACCATCTCAATAAGAGAGTAAAAAAATAAATAAATAAAACATTCATTAAAAATAAAAATGAACAATATAAAATTTAATTTATTAGATTATTTTAGTTTTATTTATTTATTTATATTTTAGTAAAGAAATCTACTTTATTTGACTAACAAAATATAATTAATTAACTAAATAATAAAAAACTATTTTAAAAAGTAAATACATTAAAATAAACAAATAAGCGCATTTTTCCATTAACTTTAATGATTAGTGCACTAAAATGCCGCTGAGTGCAATCACAACACATCGCCCACCACTAAAATACGTCACGATCACAATCCCCCTACGCCCCCGCTCCCCCTAAGTTTTCGTTTGGATTGAGGAGAAGGAGAGTAAAAAAAAATATTAATTACGAGAGAAAATGAATGGAAGTAAAAAAAAAAGATAGGAGTTATCACACCTCTTGTTTAGTTATTCAAGAGAGAAATGAGAGTGTTATTTTTTTCTTCTTATTTGTTTGATAATAATTAATAAATAGAAATGAGGTGTTTAATATTTATTTACTTTTATAACTTTTTCATATTAACTTAAATTATTTATTTTAATATAAATATAAAAAATTATAATTATTATTATAAAAATCATAATAGCCATCTCTTTACCTTTACTTTATTTTCTCTCCATTTTAGAAGAATAAAAAAACTGTCATTTTTTCATTCACTTTTCTTCCATCACTTTCTTCCCCCTCTTTCAAAAATAAACCAAACAATATTATAACTAAAATTTTTCTTTGAAACCCTTCACTTCTCCTCCAATCCTTCAATGCAAACGTAGGCTAAATCTCTCTATCATATCACCGATATACCGAAAATGGGATGTTGTGGCGACGAAGACGACGACATCCTCCAATCTCTCCACCCCCTTACGACCCAAAATACCCCCAGTCAAAACCTAGACCCCTCCGCCTCCGCCTCCGCCTCCGCCGCCTCTAACGGCGGCGGCGGCACCGTCCTATCTCCGATGAATTCCAATTTCGAAGCTCTAGTATGCAAGGACATCCTTCGGACGATCTTCGAGAGGCTCCCGCTGGTCGATCTTGCTCGGGCGGCCTGCGTGTCCAAGCTGTGGTTCTCGGTGGCTTCCGACCGGGAGATGCAGACCGGGGCCTTCAAGGCGCCGTGGAAGTTGAAGGACGTTGTCGGGAATCCGAGCTCCGGGAGCTTCTGGAGAGACAATAGTCTTGGCCGGTTCGCGATTTCGCACAGGTTGCTTCGCGGGGACACTGTTGCTGGCCTCGCTGTCAGATACTCTGTTCAGGTTCTGTGTGTGTGTGTGTGTGCGTGTGTGTGTGCGTGTGTGTGTGTGTGTGTGACATACACATATATCACACTGTGATTCGTTGATCTATGATTCAATCGTATGATTTTAGAACTGAAACCTTTGAATCTCTGATATCCTATTCAAAGTTTGTTCATACTTAACAGTGTCAAGGTTGCCACTCTCGAATTAAGTAACCAGTACACGCGCGCGCGCGAGCAGTCACATATATAATTGTTTGGGAACTTTGCTTGGAATAATGTGATAATTTATCAATAGGATCGAACATACAACTTTAACAGCAAAGAGTGACTTGTTTGGGGAGTTTTGTACACAACCTATAAAACTAAGGTCAATGCAAAACATTGAAGTGACTGAAGTTCATGTCCCCAGGTACAGAAACTTGATACTCTTGTTGGGATTCTTCAATCCCCAAATGCAAATGGGAGTAAATACATGCACAAATAAAGAGAACAAATACACAGAATTTTCATGCTAAGCACAACCTTCTAACATAGTGGAATTCCTTCTCTGTCCACAAGTGACCGAGAAGGAATTCCACTATGTTGGTGAAAAAGTACATTATACTCTCTTCCCTCTAACAGCTAGTTTTTTCTTTGTTCTTTCGGTACATATTTGAAATCCTACACGTTTTCTATTTATAAGCAAATCTTAAAAATTTTAATCCTTATAAGTAACTCTAACATAGCATAGTGAATAGGATTATGTGTAACATGGTATTATATATATATATATATACATATATATATATATGTATATCATGTTTGGTTGAACTGAATAAAGTGTGAGATATGAGTTGAAGAATTATTTTTGACTATTAGATAAAGAAGAAAGAAAACTCAGAGGGGAGACAAATAAACCTATGAATGCCAAACTATTAATCCCTCATTTGAGGGATTAATAGTCCGATCTAGTGAGCCAATAATGGGACTAGCAATTTGAAGTGACAAATTCTAAACACATGATTTCACATTTTTTTTAGTCCAATTCTATCCCTCTTATTATATCAAACCACATGACCACACATATTAGACTTTTAATGAATTCATGACTCAATACTTTATTGAAGTACATGTAAATATAAACATAGTTATATTTAACCTATAGAATATATATTTGACCTATAGAATACAAACATACACTCAACAATCTTCACCTTAGATTGAATTTTGCAAATTAATTTGAAGGTAACTAGCATTAATGTCGATTTTGCTGTTTGTCAAACCGTCACACTCAAACAGCATGGCCTGCACACTACCCCTGGTGCTCGACAAAGGTTATTACTTCGCAAAACAACGTGGCTCCACCTTTCCTCTTTTGTGCACACAATCAAATAGATCACCTTCTCTAACCAAATTCACAACAAACAAGACTCATTTCTGCCAAGGTGTACACCTTTTTATCAGTCTATTTGTTCATAACTTCCTTGTGGGCATCTAATAACCATGGCTCTTGCATCTTGCCAGAATCCTACACACCATCTGATTTGCTTAGTTGTGCACTTATACGACCTCATCGCCTTTGTGTGTCCCTACACCTATTACGTGTGTTGCTCTTCAACTGTTGCTTACCTTGATTAACCTTACGCTTTGTTTGGATATGTCGTCTAACTATACTACTGATACGATGTGATAGCAGTTTCACCTGTTACAACAAGTCAATAATGTGTAGGATTGTATACATTGTCAATAATGTGTCCCAGTAGCACAAGCTTGTATACATTGTCAATAATGTGTCCCAGTAGCACACTCTCGTTTCCCTTGAAAAGCCAAAGAACTCTATCTCTGGATGAGAACCTGTAGCTTCTTAAATCCACCATTTTTATGAAAAATTAAATTCTTCCTTAGATTTGACAGATGTCTAACCTTGGTCAAAGTCAAAACGATCCAATCAAACATGCAAAAACGCCTATTCTTACACCAACAACTCTACTCACTATATTGTTCATCATCTTGACAGTAACCCCATCACATGCTTGATACGTTGCAGCTCACTTTGACCTTGGGCATCCCATAGCCTCGCTTTGGCCTTGTCGTGGGCACCCCTTATCAGTGTATGAACAACTATTAAGTGATTTTAGCCCTTGTAAAAAGAAAATTGACCACACATATGTGAAATAAAATTTATAATTTCACATCCAATCTAATTTTCATGTACCCTATGAGCACGTCTACTTATTCATGGTTGCAGACCTCTTTTATCGTTGCCTCTGATGATTGCACATTGTTCACCTTTTACTTCAGACAATTTCTTTTCAAATGCCTTTCTTCATTACAATAGTAGCACGTCAATTTGGAACCCTTTGACTTGGAATGACCTTTCTTTTTCCTACACCCCTTCTGTCTCTATGTTGTCTTACCTCTGACTTCTCCACTATCTAATGCAACATATACCATCTTCCAATGACGCATCACTCTCCCCCTTTCTTAATATCTATTGGGATGTGAGAGCAGCAACAACCTTGTATAATCTAATAATATCTTTTCCAAAACATCATTGTTTTCTTCAAAAAAAGAAAACAATGATAATATCCTGTTGAACTCGTTCAAATGTTTTGTACAGTCTACTTCCTATGTCATCGAAAGTGCACAGAATTGTTTTTCAAAGACAGCTGATTCGTCAATGTCTTAGACTTGTATCTGCTATCCAACTTTGTCTAAAATTTCACCGGATCGCTTTTGTTGATAATTTGTTGAAGAGTGCTATTCCCAAACTACAATTAGATCGTACTACTCACCAAGTCTCTCATCTCTTTCCACTCCTCATTCTTCATTGTCTCCGGCTTTTCATACTTCTTTCTAAGAGCGTTGATCAGTCCATTGAACTTTACAATTTTTTTTCCTCCTTCACTGCCATGAAGTTGTGACATTGTATCTATTAAAGGGTTTAATCATAAAACTTGAACTCTTCGTTGTTATTAATTTTATGTATGACATTAATACACCATAATTTTGAACTCATTGCAATACCAGACTTGTGCAACCCTTGTCACACACAGATCTAATCGCCACTAATTGTACCCAATCACTTTTGATTGCATTTGATGATGATCACGCCTCATCAATCTTAGCACGTGTTTAGACTAGTTTTTTTTAGTAGCTTTTTGGCTTTTTTGTGTCAAATCATGGGTTTTTTTGGTGTCAAATCATGATTTTTTTTGTGAGAGAAAAAGTTTTTTTTTGTGAGAGAAAAAGTAAAAAAAGCTTGGCTTTTTTGTGGGAACCCAAACGAAGTGGCTTTTTTTAGTAGAAAAAGCCAAGAAGCCTAGCTTAAAAGCTAGGCCAAACACAGGCTTAATCTACGACGACTTGTCCAATCCTACAATGGAAAATTTGAAGATTTAACCATATTGATGAATTTGCAGCGCCTAGAAACCTAAGAAAACACATTTTATCTAGTATTTTTCTACTACACATATGCCCATTTAATATAAAAAATTCTACATCGTCAATTTGTTGCTACACTAGATCACATCCCTTTGGTAAGTCAAAGCCACCAAGAACTTGCTGTATTACCCAGTCAGGTTTGGAATATGTGTAACTCCGATTGTTCTTTGTGTGCCCCTTTGCCGTCCATCTGTCCTCCTCCCAATCAATTAGGCGCACCTCCGCTGCATTGACAAACAGTAACACATTTTTTTGTTTTTTGTTTTTTCTCTTTTCATGTGCACTCAATAATTTTGATCTATCTTGAACGAGACAAAAGAATATATCCATGCTTTGATCTCTTATGGTTTTGGACTGCCAATCATAGATCTAATACTATTTATTGAGATTTTTCAATCCTCGAATGCAAACGAAAGTAAATACACGTACAAATAAAGAAAAAACATATAGAGAAAATTTACATTGTTCGACACAATATGCCAATGTCTACGAGCGAGAAAGCAAAAAAAATTCTATGTCAAAATTAGAAGAGTATGGCCCTCTCCATTCTCTCTGCACCAGCTAGCCTTCTTTTTTTATTTTTTATTTTTTTCAACATATTAGAATTTTCACAAGTAGCCAAACACTAGGAATCCTAATCCCCATATAATTAGTAAACCTAACACATTAGATTTCTAGTGGGTTCAGGACTCCACATCCAATCAAAGTACATGTAAATAAAAGCATACTTATATGGGGTCCACGTAATAGAAGGCATACGCCTAACAATTTTAGGGTTGGTGCACAAATCTTTTGAGTAATAATTCAGGGAAGGGATTAGGTTTCGAGAGAGAGTTAGAATTATGTGATTGGGCTTTCAGACTGCTCTTATCAAACTTCTGCTGGTTACGTTGAGGATAGTAGTAACTGAATGTTTACTCAACTGGATAAACAAACATTTGTGCCAACTACTTAGGTTGTGTACACCAATCCATTTCCTCCAATTGGCTCTATTAGAAGCAATGCTTTCGATCACATTTAAGGCAATTATGCCATTTTAGTCATCTCAACCCATGTCGTCATTGATCTTCCGCTATTTTTAATTTTAGCATCTTCAACGTGGATCACATATTCCCTCCTTACAAGTATATTGGTAGGTCTATACTGCACATAATCATACAATCTAAAATGATTTCCCTTTGTTTTATCTTCAATTAGTGTCTTCTAACTTCCCATAATGCTATCATTTCTTATTTTATGTTGCTTTTATGTCCATTCTTTTACCTGAATACTCTCATTTCATTTACTCTAATTTTGTGAAAATACTGTTTTTTTCCCTTTTCGTACATCCTTTACCGCACATCATAGTTTGCCTCGTAATAAGATTCCTGTAGAACTTTAATTTCAATTTAAGAAGGATCTAGTGTGACTTAACATTCTTGATGCACTTTCCCATTTCATCTTACCCCGTTGTAAGTCCATGAGCTCCTTTTCAATCTCTCTCTCTCTCTCTCATAAATAAGTGGTCATGAAAATGATTTCTATTAGCTATCTCTGGATCATCAGTTTTTTAGTTTATCTTTATTTTTATTCTGGTTTTGTTAAAATTATGGACTATATGTTATCCTCATCCTTTTGAACATATTAGATTTTGAAATGTACATCCAAAATTCATGCCTAGGTTTACTCCGCCTATTGTATCATCAATTAAAACTGTTTATTTATAAGTAACCTACAGAATTAAAGCTTAGAGTTCACTGCACCTCTTATATCATCAACTAAAACACTATATTTACATGCAACGTTTGCCAAACTTCCAAAGCATATCCACTTCAAATAAAAGCATGTAGTACTTTGGAAATTTTATCTGTAGTGGTCACTGTGAGTTAGTTTTTATTTCATCTTGAGCATATGCTTCACTTTTACTTGGGTTGCATACTTGCACCCCTTTTGGTGTCCTCTTGTTACTTGATATTTAACTTAAAAAACATAAATGCTATCACAAATATGTCACTGAAAGTATATGCAAACCTAGAACTGCAAGTGCATTGCAGATCTGACTGTACTTGTCAAAAAAAAAGAAGAAGATTTGAATGTGCTTCATTAATTAGTTCAAACAGCTAGGTCTGAAGTGATTAGGAGGAGATGTGCATAACTTCGTCTTCAGATCCCTAACCGTTCATATTGATGCCTCATTAGGTAACCTTTGGCTTTTTGGCAATCTGATTTTTTCCAATTTTAGCCAAAAAACTAAAAGGGGAAAAAAGTTAGGTCATTTGGCAACTTTAGCTTTTCTAGTGGGTTTTAGAAGACTTTCATTTGGCAATGTTTTCTATTTTTTTAGTGTTTCAAAATGACGATATTGTCTATCATTAGTAGGTAGTGGAATGGCTTTCTAATACGTAGGAAGAACAATTTTTCTTTTTCATACCGGTATTGTGAAAAAAACTTAACAATTAGGCTTTTAGGTTATTTTTTTGCTGTTTTGCTTTTGTAGCCAAAAATCTTGGCTAACCAAACTAGGACTGAGTTAACATGAAAGGATTCCTCAATGTGGTTTTGATACCTATTGTTTCCAAAAAATAAATAAATAGTGAAAAACATGAACAATATTAGAAATCACATTCGAAGCATTATTCTTGTTTCTTGTAATTCAAATATGTGATACAAAGTTAGAATAGAAAAACTCGCATTGTAATCTTACATAACACCTTGATGCTTGGGAAGTTTCGATAACCTTGGAACTAGTAGCTCTGAAGTAGGGCCAATTGTCCATGATCATTGACGTGTTAGGTAAATGATCCAATCCATTATCTCCATTTCGATTGGAAACCAATCATCTTGATCACAAATAACAAGTATTTCTAAGTTGTATGCATTCCAGGGTATTAAAAACGGTCGATTTGTAGCGAACCTGCCTATTTGTATTGGTTTTTTAGGTAGCCGAGTCGGCTACAGACCGGTATATCTCTGTGAGCAAAAAATTGCAACTGAACTGGCCGATTATTGTTACAAAACTCCAATGACCGGTGAAAATAAACGGATCGCCTCTTTATCGGCCGGTTCAAAGAGGTTCGGTAATCTCCACCTCCAAAAGAAAAACTTAATACTGTTTATTGGTAGTTGGGCCTGTGACATCTGTCACGTAGCCAGCCAACAGCCTTTTAAACTAATCGTGAGATAAGATTGTATTAGTTATACGGCAAGATAGTTATACGTTGGGATTGGATTGTATTAATTATAGTTATAGTCGAATCATGAGATATAATTATTTTTAACTATTGTATGAATCACTAATAGTCCAAAAAATTTAATCTCCCGTAATACCACAATCACTATGGTATTAATTATCCTCCCATTTAATACTTTACATACCATATAACTTATCCAATAGTCCAATACAAATGATTAGTCGATTAAACAAATAGGGGGACTGCAATGCACTAATTTTTAGTCGGGAGAACAAACTAGGAACTGGATTGCAATCCAATCCAGAATTATCATAATATAAGGCTATGTTCAGTTGTTAGGAAAATCATACGGGAAAGTGATTCACAAGAAAAATGAAGTGAAGGAAAGGAAAGGAAAAAGAAAATAGAAAATATAAAGGAGTTAGTTTCTTTTTCGTGTTTAGTTTGCAAGAAAGTTGATAGAAAGTTCTGTTTTTAACTTTTCTGCGATGTATAATCATACACTTTTTATAGGATTTCTTTATGGGAAAATATTTTCCGCAAGAAAAATGTTTTCCCGGTACTTGTATTTTCTAGTATCAATTGAACATGTGCAAGAAAATAAAACAGTTATTTTTTTCCTTCTCCATTCCTTTCCTAAGGAGCGCAAGTACATTTCCTCTCTTTCATAGTTATTTTGAAAGCTGACGTGTTAACATTTGACAAAATACTGATTCCTCTTGCTTTTTAGGTTACGGGCATAAAACGCTTAAACAATATGATGAGTGACCATGGCATATACTCAAGAGAGAGGCTTCTAATCCCTGTGAGCAATCCAGACCTCCTGATTGGTGGCACATGCTACATAGAGCTGGATGCTCATGCCAAAAGGGAAGTGGCAGTACTTTATCTGGAAGGTGGCCCTGACAGGAAGGTGAACTGCCTTTCGAATAGGGTGTTCTCCGATCGAGGCAGGAAAAGGATCATTGACTCCTTGAAGAGAAGCATGCAAGTCGATGACGGAACTGCTCAATATTACTTGACTATATCACATGGTGACCCTCGAGCCGCACTTACAGAATTCTCCAAGGATCTCCAGTGGGAGAGGCAGTCAGGATTGGCCTAGATTGAAACACACAATAAATGGTGAAGCTTGGACTTGGTTGAAGTTTGTAAACAGTTCTTTCACATACACAGAACTAACTACAAAACCAACCACAGAAAATAATTTCGGCTATCTATGTGCATGTAGGACTTAATGCATGTAGACCCCACTTGCATATGGATTACTGAGATCATTTTTGCGATTGGTTCTATATGTTGGATTCTGTGTACGTGGAAAAATGTAGACCCCACATCTATATGGATAACTGAGATCATTTTCTGTGATTGGTTCTATGTTGGATTCTATGCACTTAGACTTTTTCATTTGTAAAACTTGGTGGAGGGGAACAAATAAAGCTGGACACTGAGGATACTGTATCGTTATCTCAAGGGGTACCCGCGTGCAGGAATGTCTCTTGTTCAGGAATGTCTCTTGTTCGATTCCATTCTGTATTGCTTCCTAGGGGAAGAAGTATCTATTACTATTATAAAAGTCAACATCCTATTTGGTGTATCCTTCCAATTATGAAACATTTGTTGGTATGATCCCTATTATGCTGGAGGAAAGTTCAAACACCTAGTAAGCTTTCTGCTATTCTGTTATTGTTGCAAAACAATCTTGAACTACAACTTGTTATCATCTGTAAATTAAAAGGAACAATCTTTGTCCGGACTGCAATGTGAAATACTGGTTGATACTTCTTTCCATTAAATTGCTATTACTTTTTAGCAGAATTTCCGACGATGATTGATTCAACTGGGGCTATGTTTGGTTTATTGGAATTAAGAGTGGAATAAGATGATAGGGGCTATGTTTGGTTTATTGGAATTAAGAGTGGAATAAGATGATAATCACGGCAGAAATTTCATTCTAATATTTTGATTTACTAAAAAATGATGGAATGTCAAATTTAGAAATAATTACCGTAACTTTAATTTAATGGAATGAGAATTCTATCGCAGATACCAAATAAGATATAGAGGTGTTTGACATTGCTTCTCAAATCAGTTTTTTTAGCTTTTTGTTATTAATTTTAACAATAAATTGATAATTTTTTTCAAACACTAACAACTTTTGTGATAAATTCTAATTATTTCTTTTTTTATTTCACTCATAATTTAATATATTTATTAAATACTTACAATTTTTACTATAAGTTATTAATTTTATCAATGTCTAAAATAGTTAACAATTGGTTCTCATTTTGGTATCAGCCAGTCAGGTTTATTTGGTAAGAACTCCGGTGTCTAGCAGGATGTAACCATGTTTTCTAGTTTCTTCAGCTCCTAAGGCAAGAAATTATAAATTTTGTAATTTTCATCGTGAGATGCAACTGAGGTTTTATCTCATGTAGTTAAGGCACGCAAGGTAAGTCTCATCTGACTCTGAGTAGGTGTTTGACAAAGACTTAAAACTGCCTTTTTTTAATGGCTTGTTTTACGAGTGCTTTTTATTTTATTTTTCCCAAAAAAACCCAAAATTTTGTGACTTTTCTGTTCAACTTGACTACAAAAACCGAAAAATCAAACAAAGGAAGACCAATTTTGAAAAAATCCACTTAAGGCAAAAAGAAAAAATAAAAAAAAAGAAGCCAAAAAACACAACCAACTAAAACAAATCCGGATTTAAGCCGGTTGCCAAACAAGACCTTAATACACAACTCCATTCTGATTGTACAAATAACCCAACTTCAATTCCTTGATTAGTAATGTCACAAGACAAGCAGCCCCAATAATGATTCAAAGTGGGCACCTTTCATACCTAAAATAAGATGAATCCTAAATTTACCCAGTCTTTCACCAATGTTCTGTATTACAGTAAATTCAGATTCAGGCTCATGAGAAGAAAAAACTTCAGAGCCTCTCTGATTATGACACTAACAAATATTATGCCACTAGAAGTCAGATTTTCATGGAAAGGAACACGAAACAGGGATGAAGAAATAAGAGGCAGAATTATATGCAAGTAGGGGAACTTAATCAAGAGCTTTGCAGGTATTTTATATAGTGGGTGTTGAAGCAGCAGCTGCACTTTTTGCCAATGAAGCCAACTCCTTTTCCTGTAGTTCTTTCAGAAAGCTCTGGGCAATTGCTGTCACAATCTTCATGATAAAGTTCACAAGCATGAGCCACACGACAGTGTTCCAGACTGAACCAAATGACAATTTCCATTCATTCATCTGGAACAAAAGAAGGGGGAGTGATTAAACAGTTGGCGATTTATCGTATAGAAGAATAGATCCACGGGCCTAGTGATTGACCATAATGCAACCAATTGACCGCCATCTAAGTGAAGATAAGAAGAAAAAGAATGCATGTATGCAGGGACAATGTGCCCCAAGGTCCTAAATTGCAATATCGGAATATGTATCGGTGTTGATGACATGGCTATATAGTATCATTCGAAATATTGGTATAGGAGATCCAAAATCCCGTCGATATTTAAAACTCTAATGTGCACACATGTTCAAATATACACAAATGGGAAATATGATTGAATTGGAAACGGTGCGATACCAACTAGCAAAATTATGTAGCTACCACCCTCCCCTACTGGCGCGCAAGTGCAAATGTTAATTAATTCTTTCAATATCTTATATATAAGAAAATAGAGCATCAGCTATGACATTGGTCTTATGTGTCACGATCCTAACACTCAATTCTCAAATGAAATGACCATGGCTTTTATTTTGGATACCATAAATTTAATACTTCACCGATTAGATTTAGTATTTATTGCTAGGAGTGCCGTGTAATCGCAAGTATAGATTTTATATGAATTCATTTGGTTCTTTTGATTCTTGCTTGAGCCGGATGATGAAAAATTATCATGTCCCTTCCGGGGATGGGTCTATATGAATTCACCTATCCCAATAACCAAC
>JAOTRH010083901.1:0-16988 GCA_034768845.1 Heliamphora exappendiculata | reverse complement strand
TATATTTTAACACATTGAAAGCTAAATTTTAAAAACTCCTTTTTGTTAAAAATTGAGTCGCCTCTTAGTTTTTAAGAAAAAATTAAGAAAAATAAAAATGGCTACTGATCTTTAAAACGTTTAACTAAAGAAAATAGGTTTGGGGGCTAAGGTACGAATCGAAAAAGGTATTAGGCATCCCGTTCGTCCAACCGTAAGGTTGGCTTCTATTAATCATCATTGGTTTTTTATAAGAATTTCTCAAATGCATGCAAATAAAGAAAGTTGAGGCAAAGAGAGAACATCCAAAATTAAATACGAAAAATACATAACATACGTATATAGAACGTCAAATAAAACAAGTATCAAAAGAAAAATCCTAAATTCTACGATATACGATTTCTAACTAAAAGATATATGGAGAACGCCCGCATGTAATATTATTAAAATAACCTAAGCTATCATGATTCAAATAAGAGAACAAAAATATGCTAAAAGTTGCTAAATAAAAATCAGGCTACAAATGAACATAAAAGATTGCTAATAACATCATTAAATAGTTAAAATGACCTAAACTACCAAAACAACTCAAATTTATATTAACATGAAACATGCTTTAAAAATGTTAAATTCTAACTAAGAATGGAAACAATGAAAGGAAACTAAGCTAATGAGTAAAAGATTTTTAGAATTTTGTTAAAAAGAAATAAGAAAAAGGAATAATAAACAAAATGCCAAAAGGAAGCTAAATTAGAACTAAAGATTTTTTTTATGAGTTTTATGTTTAAACAAAGTAAAAGAAAAGAAAATAAATTATAAAGAAAAATTAAACTAACATTTTAATTAGAGAAAAGAACATGTAGCAAAATAAAGCTAGTAACAAAAGAGAATAAAAAAAGAAAAATGTTAGAAAAGAAAATTACACTAAAAAAAAGAAGAAGAAAAGAACAAGAAAGCTATTAAAAGAACATTTAGGCTAATACCAAAAGAAAAGAAACATAAAAAGGAAATAAAAGAATATAAGATGGAATATTAGCATTAAAAAGAAATAGAGTATTAAAAGAAAAATAAAATTATATTACAAGGAAAAGAAAAGAAAAGACATATTAGTATTAAATTAAAGATTAAATAATATTAAAAGAAAAAAGAAGCAAGATACTAATAAAAAAAACACTAAATTAAGATTTTAAAAAAAATAGAATTAAATTGGTGCAATATTGACAATTGCAACCATTCTTATTTGGTACTAATTGATGGATTAATAATTTATTGCAAGTAAGCAAATAAATGAAGTAAGTAAGCTAAAGAAACCAAAACTTCAATTCAAATATAAGTGTAACAGTTATAAATAATGTAAGAACGCAATTGAAAGAAAATGATCAAATTAACTTAGTCATTCCAAAGAGATAGAAAATAGAGTTAAAAGGACCGATAATCCAAACAGGGTATCTGGATTGCTAAGGAATCCTCAAGTCGGAAAATGGCAATTCAATCCTCTCTGGCAATGATCCAAGATGGGATTTCAGCATCGGTCAGAGGTTCGGCTCTCGATACTTTGGCAGGTTTTTGTCGTTGGGGCTGGGATTGCTCGGTGACTCGATAGAGCTTCTCTCACAAAATCTCTCACAAATTTTCTGTCCTCAAAACGTACCAGTGGGTACAGTATTTATAGAATTTTTCAACCAATGAGATGTTTTCACGCTCTGGGGCATGTCAGACCATTTGGAGTTGGCGGCTGCCATGTTATGAGTTGGCGGTCACCATGTTTGAAAAGGTTCTACAAGGTTCTATTGGCGGTCGCCATAATTCAAGTTGGCGGTCGCCATGCTGGAGGTGGCGGTCGCCACTTTTGGCTAGGGTTTTCAAGAGGTTCTATTGGTGGTCGGTTCAATGAACATGGTGGTCGCCACATTTGGAATAACTTGCATAGCAAGTTATTGGTGGTTCAACATTGGTTTGAAGGTTTTTTGATGATCAGATTCAAGTACCGAGATTGGATCATTTTTGGAGGATCGTACTGAGGCACCATTCCAATTGTTTTCATCATCGGATTCACCTAATATTAGGTGGGGTAAAATTGGGGTGTCGACAGTTGTCCCTCTTTGATATAACTTGTACAGCAATGCGTGATGAAAGTTATATCAAAGATTCAAAGACAACATCTATTTGATCGAGCCGTTAATCTTAGACTACAAAAATACAAGCATGCGTATAATGTTGGTCGTACCCGAATTTTTATCGAGCAACCTATGTACCCATTTACTAGAGATCAGACCAAAACGTAGTTCACGGGACAAAAATACAATGATGATAAGAAACATGATGCCGATGCTGGTATGATAAGATAAATCCTAAAGATCAATATCTAAAGGGAGAAGATCTAAGGGAGCCGAGTTACCCCTTAAAATTAAATCAATCGAGAGGAAAGACCACGAATTAATAAGTCAAGTTAAGACCTAAAAATTCGGGACGAAACGTGGGATATAAATAATTTAAATCTAAGTTACGGCTTAAAATTAAATTTATCGAAAGGAGAGATCACGAATTAATAAGTTGAGTGAAGACCTTAAAATTCGGAACGAAACGTGGGATAAAAATGATTAAAAGCCAGGTTACGGCTTAACATTAAATTTATCGAAAGGAGAGACCACGAATTAATAGGTTGAGTTAAGACCTAAAAGTTTAGGACGAAACGTGGGATAAAAATAATTAAAAGCTAAGTTACGGCTTAAAATTAAATTTATCGAAAGAAGAGATCACGAATTAATAGGTTGAGTTAGGACATAAAAATGATAAGTTACGGCTTAAAATTAAGTTTATCAGAAGGAGAGACCACGAATTAATAGGTCGAGTTAAGACCTAAAAATTCGGGACAAAACGTAGAATAAAAATAATTAAAAATCAAGTTACGGCTTCAAACTAAATTTATCTAAAGAAGACCATGAATTAATAAGTTGAGTTAAGACCTAAAAATTCAGGATGAAACGTGAGATAAAAATAATTAAAAGCCAAGTTGCAGCTTAAAATTAAATTTATCGGAAGGAGAGACCACGAATTAATAGGTTGAGTTAAGATTCAAAAATTTAGAACGAAATGAGGGATAAAAGTAATTAAAAGCCAAGTTATGGCTTACAATTAAATTTATCAGAAAGAGAGACTACAAATTAATAGGTTGAGTTAAGATATAAAAATTCGAAACAAAACGTGGGATAAAAATAATTAAAAGCCAAGTTACGGCTTAAAATTAAATTTATCGCAAAGAGAGACCACGAATTAATAGGTCAAGTTAAGATCTAAAAATTCAGGACAAAACGTTGGATAAAAATAATTAAAAGTCAAGTTACGGCTTAAAATTAAATTTATCGAAAGGAAAGATCACAAATTAATAGGTCGAGTTAAGAACTAAAAGTTCAGAACGAAACGTGGGATAAAAATAATTTAAAATTAAATTTATCAGAAGAAAAATCTCAAAAAAATAAGAATTAAATAAAAAATACACAAATTGTTTGTGCAAAACACACAATCATTTTTGAAGAAAAATATGCAAAACATAAAAGTATTTTTGGAAAGCACCCAAGATTTTTTTAAAATTTTTTGAAAAGCCCCCAAGATTATTTTTTATTTTTAAAAGAGCACACACAAAATAAGGAAAAGGGTTTAAAAATTATTTTTAAGAAAAATTATATTTTGTTGTTTAGTTGTTTTTTTTATTTTTAAAAGTCATTTTTCCTAACGAAACAAAAGGAAAAATAATTGCCTAAAATAAACACACATAAATAATAAAAAGATAAACAAAACGTAAATTAGAAACCCCAAATAGCCCCCTCAAAACCCTAAAACCCCATTATGGACAACTGATATGACGTGACTGTTGAAAACCTGGCGGTCGCCAAGCCCGAACCCTTCTAACACCTACAACATGGTGGTCACCATGTGACGTTTCAAAAACATGGCGGTCGCTCACTTTGGAAGTGGTGACCGCCAACTCCAAGCGCGCATTTATTCTTGAGACATGCGGATGAGGGTTCATTACTCACATTTCACTCTTTCTCTAACTTTCAAACACTCTCGACTCTCTCTCTTGCTTCCTCTTGTCTTTTAGCTTTCGTGTTTTTTTGCTTCTCGCTTTCCTTGATATGGCAGGCCACGGTAACCTTGAGGACATCACAGGAGCTATCTGTGACTCCTCCGCTAGCGAGAGCTCCGTCATGGAGACTCTCGGAGGCACGTCCACCTGTCTTTTCGCCGGCGGGGTCACCACCACTTAGCCTTTCATTGCGCTGGGTGCGATGGATGCCCTCGTATTTGAGGCGGAACGTGCCACCCGCCGTGTAGCCGAAGCGGAGGCACGAGCAGCTGTAGATGCTGCTGCTGAGGCAGCGATGGCCGACTTCCTGGATCCCGAGGCTGGGGAGGGTCACCCAGTGCCCTTTGATCTGCACCCTTATACCCCAGTTCCCCACCGTTTGTTTCCTAGTGGGATGCGGCTCTACGAGCCGCCCACGAACTCCATTGCTGCTGATGTTCTTCTCCGAGAGCCTAATCAGCACATGTCTCATCAGCGCCCATCGGTAAGTTTTCTATCCTTACTATTTTAATATCAAAGCAAGTTTTTATGATATATCAAATATAGACGCATGCCTAGGATCCCCCACACGATAAGATGATGATATTGATGATGTTTGATGATGATTAATAATAATTGCTGTGAGATTCGTACTGAAAATCTTAGCTTAGGTACCCGTGCAATGGAGTTTAAAACAGTAGGGACACTAGGGTTAAGGTTTAGATGTAGACAAATAAATAGACAATTATTTTAGTAAAAATCTCAAAAATAAATGGTTTGAATTTTTTTTATTTTATAAAAATTAAGGGGGTGGGTTTTCATTTTATTTTTAGGACTGAATCATAAAGAAAACTAAGGAAATCTTTGTTTTTGTTTTTGGGGATAGAAATTAAAAAAAAATATACGGTGATAAATTTTTAAAAAATTATATAAATTTAGATTAAATTTTTTTTTTAAAATACTAAAATATATGTAATTTTTTTTTTTTTTTAATAAAAAAAATCACAAACTCTACAAGTTTAAGTGGTTTTTTTTTTAGATAAACATGAAAATTTTGAGGGGGAATTTTTACTTTTGTTTTTGGGGCATGAAAATTAAAAGAATATTTTTTATCAAAAATCTTAGAAATTAGGGGCAAAAAATCCTAAAATCTAGGACATATTTTTTTTAAAAATCACAAACTCTAGAAATTTAAGGGGCATTTTTATTTAGAAAATTAGAAAAAAATTTAGAAAATCTTAAAAATTAGGAAAAAAATTTCGAAGATTCTAGAGATTGAGGGGGAATTTTTCAAATAATCCTAGAAAATTAAGAAAAATTTTAACAAATTCTAGACAATTAAGGAAAGTTTTTTAGAAAAACGGGGCGAAGCTTTCAAAAATTAAGAAATTTTTTAGAAAATATTAAAAAAAATTTTAAAATTCCTAAAAAATGAAAAAAAAAATTTCAAGAATTTAATGAAAACTTTTCAAAAATCTTGGCAAAATCTTCAAAAATTGTACAAATTTAGGGAAAAAATTAGAAAATCGGGGCAAATTTTCAAAAATCCTACTAAATTAGGGAAGCATTTTCAAAAAAATTTAGAAAATTTGGGCAAAATGTTTTTTAGAAAATTCTAAACAATTAGAAAAAAATATTAGAAAATCGAGGCATAAAGGGCAAAACCACAAAAGTTTTATTTATTTATTTTTATTTTTGAAAAGAATAATTAACATGAAAAGATAGATGTTTTTCGGGCGCACCAAGACTTGGGGTTCCTAGTCTTCTACTAGGATGCCCTAGGTTTGCCTAGCGCACTAGGGCTTGGGGTTTCTAATCTTTTACTAGAACGTGCAAAAATCAAAAGATTGCCACTCACACACGAACCTAGGATTAGGGAGATTTGCCTGGCGCACCAGGGCTTAGGGTGTCTAGTTTATCTAGGGCTTGAGATTTTTCAGGGGTACTAGGGTTTAAGGTGCCTAGTTTGTCTAGGGCTTCAGATTTGCCTAGCGCACCAGGGCTTAAGGTGCCTAGTTTATCTAGGGCTTGAGATTTTCCTGGGATACTAGGGCTTAGAGTGCCTAGTTTGTCTAGGGCTTCAGATTTGCCTGGCTCACCAAGGCTTAGGTTGCCTAATTTGTCTAGGGCTTAGGGTGTTTAGTTTGTCTAGGGCTTGAGATTTTTCCTGGGGACGTCACACACACACGAACCTAGGATTTTTCATTTCTTTCAGCATAGTTTTGCACATCACTTTCTTGGTTTGCTCTTATATTTTCTGCTTGTCTTCTTCTTTCCAAGCTAGCCACTACATCAGAGGCTTCGAAGGTTCTACCTCCGAGGAGGTGTTGGAGTGGTACGATGCCCTCCCTGCTCCTAGCCAGGCTATCATTTGATGCCTTCGACTTTGCTCGATTCATACCCTTATTGGGTAAGACGTGCAACGATCGGGTATGGTTGACAGCCCTGGCCGAGCGGTGGTGGGATACCATCAACACCTTTCATTTCACCACATTTGAGGCTACCCTGACACCTCTGGATTTCTCTCTCATCACGAGCATTCGATTGGGAGGAGCTCCCATTCCGTTCGATCCATCTGTTGCCGGGTCGACTGACGCGCTGCTGTACTTTCTTAGAACTATCCCCGTTCAAATGGATAGAGATCGGATCCGATATACCTGCTTTTTTGAGCATTTATGCCATTTTCACTGCACCGAGCCTCGCCACTTCGAGTGGGTCGCCCAAGGCTTTCTGATGTATATGTTCGGTACCTTCTTATTTTCGAACAAGGAGAACACTGTTCATTTGCATTACCTCCGTGCCCTCGCTCGTCTTGATCAAGTTGCTACTTACGACTGGGGAGGAGCCGCTCTCACCACCCTCTACGGCTTTATGAGGACTCTGACCCGGTTTCCCCTGGAGCTTAGCATAGGGGATACTGGAGGGTCTTGGAGGTATGATTTAGTTTCTACAGTTTTCAATTCCTTTCTTTTATTCATTATCTACTATCTGTTAGCAAACATCTTCTTTTTGCAGCTATGAACTTATGAGTTTTTCGGGCTTCACGACCCGACGAACTCTTTAACGGACTCTCAAGTCATTCCCCGAGTAGCCTGGTGGTCCTAGGGGCTGAAGGGGAAGAAGGCTGGAGGGAAGGACATAGATCTCTTCTGGGTATCACTGGACCGGTTGATCCCCAACTATGTATCGTTTTACTATTTTACTACACTACATCCTGTTCATTATTGTCCACTACACTGTTTACTGAACTGCACCATATTTTATTCTTCACACTGATCACTGTATTTTGTTCATCATACTGTACTGCTTACTATTCTTTACATTACACTGTACTTTAAACTGTTGCAGGTCCACTGAGATGTCTGGCGAGGGGTAGAGGATCGGGCCGGCGCAAATCTGATGCGCAATCGAGACCTCACCTCGAGGAGAATCTTGCTAGAGGGCCCATTTGGTCGGGAGTACTATCTTGGCGAGAAAGTGGTCCGCCAGTCGCTCGGTCTTGATCACTTCAGGATACCGATAGTCCCACCAGTCCGTATGCGCTGGACCAATCTTTTAGGTCGCGTTTACGTCCTTCTAGAGATGCTGGGGACCTACACTTCGAAGCTACTGGTACTGGAGGGGGATTACGCTGCTTAGGCCCGGGCCCATCTGCTAGGACCACTAGGTCCTGGCCTAGCTGCCACTAGTGGCAGGAAGAGAGGACAAGCACCGGAGGATGCTGATGCTAGTGCTGTTGGAGCCATTGCTGCCGGAGCTGCTATTGCTGGTGATGTTGTTGGCGGGATGAGGGGCCTAGAGATTTCATGGGACGTCCAGATAGTAGCATATGGCTTCCCTTTTCCTCTGTCGGTTCCTGTTCTGCCAGCCCCAGAGTTCAAGGCTAACATCAGCCAGGTCTGTCTTTTACATTTCCTTTAGTTACTTAGTCTTTTCACCTGTCTAGTTTTCTTGAACTGCTCTCTTTTATTCTTGCAGATCGACCAGGCTTGGTTAGACCATACGATGCTAATGGTTACCGGCCTGAGGGCTCTGGTCTGGCAGATGGATGCCTTGATGTGAGGAACTGGCGTTTCTTTCACGCCAGTGGCTATTGTGAGTAGCTTACACGTTCTTTTCAATTTTTTTGCACTTTCTGTCATTATTCTGTTCTGAGTCTTACTTCTCTTTTGACAGCCTCCAGTTCCAGCTGCCAGCATAGTACCACCACGGGCTCCTGTTCCTTCTCCTACTCCAATCCTAGCCCCAGCTTGAGGTTGTGGTTCTCGAGCATCTTTTCGGGCTCGCTCCAAAGGATCCGTCTCTTCTGCTAAGAGTCATTCCAGAGCCGTGTCTTCTTCCTCTGGCAGCGATGGTGATGGTAGCAATGACATCGAGAGGCTCTTCGAGGATGTCATCTCGGACAAGGCCGGTCCTTCCTCCCGCCGGGTCTGCTCGAGGCTTCAGTAAGAGAGAGAGCTCCCCCCAGTTTTGTTTATGATACATTCAGATACGTTTATTTTGATGGGCCTGCGTGCACCAGTTTGATACACTTATGGGCCTGCGCACCCCTGTTTAGTGTTTATTGGGCCTGGGTGCCCCGATTGCATTTTGATACATTCTCCTATTTTTTGATCTCCTATTTTCTGATGCATTTATGGGCGTTCGTGCCATTTACTGTCTTATATTCATCTGCTTGTATGGTTTATTTTGTACTTACTGCTCAAACTATCATGGATGCATAATACAAATGTCAAAATTTACACAAACTACAAAATTCGCAAACTGATACATGCCCGCCACCTTTTAACATGGTGGTCACCATATTCAACATGGCGGTTGCCATGTCCAACCTAGTAGTTGCTACTTTTAACTTGGCAATCGCCTGGTCAAAGGGATGATGTCACTGTACAGTGTCTTTCAAGTTGGCGGCCGCCCACTCCAAGGTGGTGGTCGCCACATTGATTGTACTTATTGCTGCTTTT
This sequence comes from Heliamphora exappendiculata, assembly GCA_034768845.1. Taxonomy (NCBI): domain Eukaryota; kingdom Viridiplantae; phylum Streptophyta; class Magnoliopsida; order Ericales; family Sarraceniaceae; genus Heliamphora; species Heliamphora exappendiculata. Next base: position 7,979 of record JAOTRH010083901.1, on the reverse strand, counting down.
TCAATCTCCAGTCTTTCAATACTTTATAAATATAGCCCTGGAGGCCTTATTTTCTATTATTCTCACTCAGATGGCTAGTCCCATTTCTTCATGGATTGAGGCATTCTCCCATATTGAGCGTTTGAACTTTACCCACTTCGGTATCAATTCCTTATTTCCTCTCATGGCCATAAAGATCGAAGGACGTTTGTTGAAAGTAGCTGCTCAGCTATGGGATTCACAATTCCATGTCTTTCGGTTCGGCCTTGAAGAGCTATGCCCCACTATGGAGGAGTTTGCTTCTAATTTGGATTTGACTCCACGAAGCTCCTTTGTGGTTCCCATTTTCTTTCTTTCGACCCGTCAACAAGTGATACAGCTCTGTGGCCTGTCAAGGATGGAGGCCTCCCTTTTGATACAGGATGACTGTCTTGATATACCCTGGATTATCGACAGATTCTATCCTACCGGTGAACTTAGTGACCTCAATTTTAAACTATGGTGACGCTATGCTCTTTGTTTATGTCTTCTTGCCCGTTATCTTCTTGTCCCTCATGATGGGCAAGTTAGTTGCATACTAGTTGATGTTGCAAGCCAGATGTGGATGGGAAAGGACATTGTACCACTTGTCTTGGCCGAGACACTACTGGTTGATGGAGAAGGTAAATCTTATATAAAAACCACCTACTGACAGGCATAGTGCTGTAGCTTTCCTTTACCGCCCCTACTATTAGATATGCAACACCGAGGCAGCCTGATGACAGTACTTTTCTTCTCTGACTGGCCCAAATATTACTTGGCAGTGCTCCTGGTGGCGGATCCCTGCCATGACTCTAACTAGCATGGATTACCCTGGTGTTTTGCTGATTGTTCTGCATCAGACTACTTTCTATTACCCCATCGGCTCATGCGGCAGTTCGGTCGCAGTCAGATCATCTTTCTCAGTGTTTGAGGTCGTTTATTTTCATCTGCACTATGGGACCCATTTTTATCATTATATCAGGATGCCTGGTCATCTCGTTCATGGGGGAGATGCAGGAACTACAGTGTCCTGAGCTTCCTAATGAGTACAAGATATGGCTGATGCAGGATAGGGAGAAGAAGGATAAAGAAGAAGGGAAACAGGAAACAAAGAGGAGAAAGACTTGAGGACTTCTGCTTTGTTTTGAAAATTTCACAGCTTTTTTTTTTTTTTATTTGTAGAGTCTGGGACTTGCGTGCCCTTCCTTTTATTTTCAATACTTTGTAACTCTGATTAAAGTAATGAAAACTCCCACTTTATGTTTAAGATGGTTCAAATTTATCAAAAAAAAATTTCAATCCAATTAAATAACTTTATTATCAAAATTCATAAATTAATTTGCATTGGTCTTACTCAGATTCAAAGATGATTAAAAATAAAGAATGTGGCTGAACTTCTTAAAAGAAGCTGCCTACGTATCCCAAAAAGATGGAATCAGGCCATAACGTAGTTCGGGCTCGATTTTCACTCGGGTATTGACACTTTCTTTTGTGAAGCCCTAACTTTTGCCAAAATCGCCTTTTCAGGTTTTTGGCCTTGTGGGCTGCTCTGACTTTTGCCTGAGTGGCCTTTTTGATTTTCAACTCAATGAGCTTTTATTGTCTCTTTATTTTTACCTCAAGGATAGTACTTTTTGGGATGATCGAGGTTAACTGGAGTGGAGAACACATTTCCATCCAAATCCATAATGATAATTGCACCACCGGTTATGATGATTTTGATGAGAAACGGTCCGAACCAGTTTGGTTTGAACATACCCCTCGGGTCAAAGATAGAAGCTCTGATTTCCTTAAGAATTAGATCTCCTTCTCTGAGATCTCGAGCCCTTACCTTCTTATTGAATGCTTGAGCCATTCTTTGTTGGTATTCTTGTACATGAAATAGAGCCTGCAGCCTTCTTTCATCAAATAAGAGCAACTCTTCCATTCGGTTCCTCTATCATTATGCTTCTAGAATACTAGCCTTGGCTACTACTCTTAGCGAAGGGATTTCCATCTCTATGGGAAGCAGGCTTCCATTCTGTATACTAAAGAGTATGACGTGGCTCCTATTGAAGTTTTGATTGACATCTTATATCCCTAGAGTGCGAACGGTAGATGTTTCAGTCAATCCTTGTATGAGTTGATCGTCTTTTGCAGGATCTTCTTAATGTTTTTGCTTGCTGCCTCGACTACCCCATTAGTTTGTGGCCGATATGGTGATGAATTGTGGGCCACTATCCGGTATTCCTCAAAGAGATCCAAGACCTCTCCTTGGAAATGCGATCTATTATCCAAGATGACTTCATGGGGGACCTTGTACCGACAAATGGTGCACTTAGCAACATGAGAGGCTTTCAATACTGAGTAGGAGGTAGCTTCCACCCTCTTAGTAAAGTAGTCAATGGCCACTAAGATGAATTTGTGCCAATTTGACACCTTCGGGGTTACCTTGCCAATCACATCAATACTCCATACCAAGAATGTCCACGGCGACGTCAGGTTATACAGTTGAGATGGGGGAACGTGCATAAGGTCTGCGTGAGTCTAACACTTACGACATCTCTGTACAAACTGTATACAGTCTGTCTCTATTGTCATCCAAAAATATTCTTGTCATAGGATCTTCTTGGCCAACATGTTTCCACTCATGTGTGGCCCATAGATTCCTATGTGTATCCCTTTCATCAGTTCTTGACCTTCTTCGGTGCTAACACATAGCTTGTTAACCCCAGAATGCCCTCGTTTATACAGTCTATCACCGCAAATAACAAACTATGCAGATAATCATCGTATTGCCCTTTTATCTTTTTTGCTCGCAAACTTGGGGTATTCTCCTTTCTCCACGAAGTTTTGGATGTCGAAATACCACAAAAGTTCATTAGTGCTTTCCTCGATTGTGGCCATCGTCTCGTATGCCAGCTTTCTTTTCCGTTCGATTATCAAGGGCCTCATTCTGACCCCGGATAGTATGTCAATAATGGATGCTAGGGTGGCCAGTGCGTCAGCGAACTTGTTCTGTAGTCTTGGCACATGAGTGAAGATCACTTATGCGAAACACGGTATCAGCTTCTTTAGCTCTTGATGGTAAAGAATCAATGCAATATTTCTCGATAACACTTTCTTCCTCAATCACAATCATTCAAATATAATATCACCCAGCGGTCCGAAAGACTATTCTTGAAATCATTATGCAACGCAGTATGTCTTTCATCCTCCCAAACCATCACTTGAAGAAGAATCCAGGATCGTCCTTACATACTGGAGTTGATAGGGTAGTTACAATCAACACACTAACTGATTCATTAGCAGCGAAGAAACTCTTGGCTTCTGGCTTAACCCCCTAGTCAAATGAAATAATCGAATTGCTACATACATTTCTGACAATGCCATCATAACAGATAACAACCTTCCGAAAGATGTCCATCAAATAAAGTTTCAAGTTCTACAAACCTCCTAAGTGAACAGATGATTACTTCTCTAATCGAGATAGAATGAGCCATCTCTTGACATGGGTTCAATCCATGAAAAAGGCATCTTGTCACCAATCCAAATTTCTCTATCTTCTAGAAATTGTAAGGGGATGTTATTCCCAAAAAGAGAAACCATATCCTCGACTCCCATATTAATCTCTTATACACTTCCATAGTTACAAATTGTAGATGGTTCAGAGATCACTTACGTTCAAGTTTTCAAAATGCTCGAAACTTATGACTATTACTCCATCGATTTCATTTCTAGGCACACTACTATGGAACAAAGTCCACCATCAAATAAAGCAACCATTTCCCAAAAACAATTCTAACACTTTGCTTCACCTAGTCATTGGTTTAAAAATGGTACAACTCTCCTCTAGACGGTGCCCATCACCCAAGACATTCTTACCAACAGACTTAATCGTTCTTTATACTAACACTGACTAATACTAGCAACTAAGTATCATTAGCAGCAACTGGTATGATAACCTTACAACCGTAATATATCTACAATTTCTAGTAAGCACGAAGACAATCAACTCTCAGCTCCCAAACTTAGATTGCTAACAATCGTCAATCACCAAGTCGTATTCTCACGACCCACGTCATAACGTCAACCACAACCTTACTATAGCCCTAGGAGTATTATTTCCAGGCCAAAGAGATTATAACAGCCGTCTTACTTCCTAGAGGATATTCGTGTTCTCTAACTTTCTAGGGTCATACAAACATTTTAACTATGATTAAACACAACACAACATCAAGCATACACACATCGAGGAGAACCATTAGGAATGACACGCCAATCTGGGTAACTAATCCAAATTTCTCATAGAAAGAACATCGGCCACACGCCTTTATATTTCGAATCCCAGAATAGTTAACAGGGCGCCCACAAGAAAGTCATATCATTCTCAAGATTCAACCTCTATGCACACATTAACACATAGCACACGCTAGACAGTTCATTCACAAACCCATGCAAGCACACAATTCATGTCGTGTAGTGGTGTCTAAAATCATCAAACAAATCATACACAAAGACCATCATTTCCCATAGCTCGTAGGTATTCGAATCAAGAGCTCTGATACCATTCTGTCACGTCCCAAAACCCGGCTCACGTGAACTCCACTTAATAACTCAACGTTACCGAATCACTTAGGAGACTTTTTCTTTAAAACCCAATTTATGGTTTGAACCTCCTTTAAAGAAAGATACTAGAATGTAATTAGTTTTAAAAGAAGTTCCTTTCTTAAACATTCAAATTTTTCTAAGTAAATTTCTTAAAAATTTCGGCAGAGTCTCCTCTATTTCTCGGACTATCCCAAATTTTTCCTGTAACCTGTCAAACTCAAACAATCATTTATACTCAAACACCGCCTGGATCTCATGTCCCAAACTCCAATTAAGCTAACCATGTATCAATTTACTACATTCAATGCAAGAATTGAATTATATATCCCAATCTTCTTTAAATCACAACTCATAAAAAAGTAATATTTATGATATGTAAATATAAATAAATGGTTAGAATATTTCTTTTTATTTATATTTATGTATGTCCCGACGTGCTCGGAGGATGGGGCGCCACATTGGCATTTCGTATGGACTCCAGGAAAACACCTCTATGTTTCGCTGTAATAGCCAGAGTATCTCCTCTTTTTCTTGTTCAGCCAGGGAAGAGTCGATTAGGAAAAACTTCTCTGCATCGTGTGGGTTGATTCTGACTGTTTAAAGTTCTTCCACTGCTTTGTCTCTAGCCTCTCCCCCAACGTCTTCTCGGACATGCATATTAGCCGCCTCGACCACTTTCACCTCTTCACCCTGTACTTCGCTTTTTGAGGCCGCCACGAAATAATGCTTGGAGATGGCTTGGTCTCCGTATATAACCTCTACTCCTTTTGTGGTGGGAAACTTCAATGCTTGATGGTACGTAGAGGGGACGACCCTCAACTCATGCAACCACTTTCACCCCATAATGGCACTGTAGGTAGACGATACAACCACTACCAAAAAGTCCATCATGAGTTCAGTCGTCCCTACCCTGACTAGGATAGTGATCCTGCCCAAAGGCCAGGCCGGCTGGGAGTTAAATCCAATGAGCGAAGTGTTCGATGGCGTTAGACTTCGGTCTTTGAGGCTGAGCTTCTTGAGAAGAACATAATACATTATCTCGACCGAACTCCCCTGGTCAACTAATACTCGCTTAACCTCAAAATCTAGCACACAGAGAGATATTACTAGGGCGTCGCTATAGGGGTGCTGCACCTGTTTCGAATCCTACTCTGAAAATGAAATGCGCTCGCCGTATCCTTCTAATCTCGGCCTCTTCCCTTTTACTGCATGTACCTTCATCACCTCGGTAATATGCCATAGCTTCTTTATCTACCTTCTTATGGAATGCCTTTACTCTGCCCCTGCTATCCTATGGATCACACTGATGACACCGTGGCTCATCGGCCTATTTGAGGTTCCTGCCCTCATTACAGTAGGGGATCTCTGTCTCTTCGTCTCCTCCTATAAAAATTCTTTCAAGTGCCCTTGTTGTACTAGGTCGTCCATGTGTTTCCTAAAAGCTCGGCAATCCTCTGTCCTTGACTCATTTCCTGGTGATAGGAGCACCTCCATATGATGCCTCTCTCTCTATTGTTGACTGAACAATCGAATCGGGTAGCCTAGTAGGCCACTAGAAATAGGGTATGTCTTTGATTTGAGATAAAATTTTGTGGATGGATTCCTTAAATATCGTGTTCACGTCCCCTCGGCCTCTGGAGTCGACTCCTAGCCTGATTGGCGCTTTATGTGGCGCGGCCCTCGGCTTTTTATTCGATCGCGCTGGACTCGACTCCCTGGTTCTCGCAAGGTTGTGCCATCTCGACCTTTTTGGGCTCGGCTTCCTATCTCTGGTCTTCACTTTGGTTTTCATTTTCCCCACATCCTCTTCCACCCTTTTGTATTGCTCTACACATCCCATTAATGCCAAGATATCCTGGAGAGGCTCTTTGGTGAGCGAAGTCCTCAACTTCCCCCCTTGCTGGAGCCTGTCTTTGAACGAGGCGACCACCAGCTCTTCGTTGTAGTTTTCAATATCGTTGTATACCTCCCAATACTTCCTGGTGTAATCTCATAATGACTTCTTCTCTCTCCTCTGTAATTCCATGAGCGAGTCGATCTCCCTTGGAATCTTCGTGTTCGTAACGAATCGTGCCACAAAATCGTTGGACTAATCTTTTCACCTGGCTATAGAATGTCCATCGTATAATTTCAACCTTGGCAGTGAGAAGCTATGGGGTGGCTTGGCTCTGTCTACGTGCTCTGCAAATGGCATGGTTATCACTCCTTCCCAGATGCCACTTGGCTCGGCCGTGGTACAATATGCTAAGATTGATCCCTCGCACCTTCGTGGTGGATCATTGTCCCACCTAGTTTATCTTGGAGTATAGTTGCTTCCTTGCGTACTTGTGTCCTCCCTTTGCTTGGTGAACTCCTTAAGAATTTTCTTTAGCTCTGAGTGGATTGCATCCACTTCCTTTTTGCCTCTTGGTCTAGGTGACTTTGGTTCCCCTGTATGGGAACTCCCCATTTGGGTCTGGGGATTCAGTCCCTCACTCTTCAAGGTGGAGCGAAGCCTCATGATCTCTTACCCGATTGCATGGAGTGCGGACTCTTTAGCAAGATCACGCTCAAGGGTCATAATGGTTTGGCATACAAGCCTCTTTTCCACCCTCCTTTGTGCTCTCTGCCCTTCTGTATCGCCCGATGAAGCGTATTCATCCAGAATAGCGGGCGCCTTTAATGGTGCCTCCATTGGCAGTTTGGGATTTGATTTTTAACTGAATTTCCATAGACGACGCCAAATGTACGGGGGTGCCCGGTATAATGTATTTGTTTGATAGGTTATGTGACGCCCCATCCTCCGGGCACGTCAAAACATACATAAGTATAGGTAAGGAAAATATTCTAGCCATTTATTCATATTTAAATATCATAAATAGTACATCACTAAGAGTTTGAAACTGATTAAAAGCACATAACGATTATAGTTTCTCCAACGGAGTCAACAAAAATTTATAATACGCTTGTGGAAATCGAACAAAAAGAATAAAAGGTAAAAAGCTCAATTCTTCAGCTAGCATTGTCGGGGTCCGCTGGCTCCTGCCACTCACTCTATTCTTCAATTCCATCTTCTTCCTCGGGGGTGACTTTCTCAAAGAACTCATCACACTCACCTATGGCACGAATGCCATGAGCCAAAGCCCATAAGCAAATTCCTTAAATCGTCTAACAAACTTACAAAAAAATACATACAATACATATCGTATAATACCCAATACAATTTAAGGCCAAAGAGATAGACAATTTAACTTTTTTAACATGGTAAGTATATATATAAGAGTAATTGTGCGAGTGCGTGATGTAGATGAATGCAATGCAGATGCCCAACCTGACTTGTATCTAGAAATAAAAATAGGAGTTTCACTTTAGGACTTATTTCTATTACTTGTATGGACTTAATATCATTA
>JAOTRH010083890.1:0-16989 GCA_034768845.1 Heliamphora exappendiculata | reverse complement strand
AATATGAGTATTAATAGTAAAAGTAAAAGTTGAAAAGCAAACAATACTCAATTAGTGTGAATATTTTCGTCTTCTAAATTTGATTATTGACAAAAATAATAATAAAAGATTACAAATGATGTAATTTATAAAATCAAAGTTGATTAGTTCAAATGAATATATGCTTCCGTCTTTTTATGTGATCAATAAATACCTATAAGATTATTTTTTTTATGAGACATCTATAAAATCAGTAATTTTGTATGAGACAAAATGTTAGATCATTAAAAAAAATACATAAATAAGACGAGTGCTACTGAAATAAGAATATTAAGATTGACTGTGTGATAAAACTACACAAAATAAAATTTAGAATGAAAAAATTAGTAAAATTGTAGTAATTAAACTAATTAAGAACAAATTAAAAAAAATAGATTAGAGCAATTTAGATACATATAACATAAATAAATTGATACATAAATTTAAAAAAATCAATAATAACATGGGTAATAGAAACATTACGGGGATATCCCTTAATCAAATATGCCCAAAGGATACATATACAGTCACACCAATCCTTCCTCCTTGGCACCAAACCTATCATGCTATCAAATAAGACTTTTTTTGTTTTTCTTCCCAACCCAAACCTAGGCAAGATTCAGCATCTGAAACACATCAAGAATCAAGAACCCGAAGCGCTCGTTTAGTTAAAAAGATTATTTTTATAAAATAATTAGTGTATTCAAATTATTAATACCTAAAATATTGATGTAATATTTTTTTGTACTAAAAGATAATTGATTGAGAGTAAAATAACTTATAAATAAATAATACGTTATTTGATTTAGATAATTTTAATATAATTAAAATTTTTCATGTACAAAAATAATCATAATAGTCTCAAAACTAACCATCCCACCTCTCCCATGAGTTTAAGTTAGTTCCCATAAGATGTAATTAGTTAGTTGGGAGTTCTAAACTCCCCCAATATTTTGATTTTTTTGTTTGAAATTGGGCCTCATTTTGTGTTGGATTATTTTTCATATATAGATATGTTTGGCAACCGTGCACGAAGTTAGAAATTAGATGCTTTAAGACAGTCAATCACCTTCTAAGTGTGAGAATTTTTGACATCACGTTAACATAACTCGAACCAACCGTGCACGAAGTTAGAAATTTAAAATCAACCATTCTATCAGCTCGAAGTAAAAAATACTATGGCTCGATAACACATTTAATATATATGGATTAGTATTAAACCCGTAAAACTAAAAAATGACTTGTATAACCTGTTTAATTTTTGTAAAAGCTTCTTCCATCAACTGTTTATACTTGAAGGTTTTTTTTTTTTTTTTGGAGTTTTTCAAACATAGATTCATGTTATTTTTTTATTGAACTATTTAAAAACCCTTTGCAAATTGTTTGGAGTTTTTTAATTATTATAATTTATATGATTTTATAATTAAAATGTATGAAATTTAAAATATAAATTTATTAAATAAATTATTAAACGGATTATAAACATGTTAACTTGTTTATAAATAAATAGTGTTAGTGTTAAAATAAATAACACGTTTAATTAAATAGATAATATTAGTATTAAAAGATTTTTAACATGAACCCAATATAATACGACACAAAAACAACACAACGCCAAGGGTTTTGCAAAATGTGTATCTATGTGAATGCACTTTAAATACCATGTGACAATGCCCAAAACAGTAAACAGTTTATGCCAGCAAAAAAAGACACATGAGCAGCAGCATCTAGGATAGAATATTCTTCAATCTATTACCTCTCACAGAACCGCCAACTTCCATCACCCTATTTCACGTGCTTGCCTCTGAAGATAGGAGGTAATGTCAATTCTGACCCCAGAAATATCGAAATAAAATAACAGCTAAGGCAACGCAAGGTGAAAGTAAATCAAAATTTCCCACAAGGAAGACATAAAGTTGCGATTATATGCCATGAAATAGAAGATAAAAATGGTTCCCACCAAAATCATAGATACATCCCAACAAACTGATGCTACTACTTTATCTCATAGCAGCTTCTTTTTTCTTTTTCTTTTTTTCCCTCCTATGTTTTCTACCTTATTTTTTGTATGTTTTAGCCCTTTTTTTTCTTTGTTTTTTTGTTTTTTTTGTTTTTTACTTTTTAAATTTTGTTTTGTCTATTTGCCCACCAGACATCACGTTTCATCACGCCATGGCAAGGCCATTACCGTTATCCCAAAAATAATAAGCAAGAGACTCACCGTCATATACTCATATATATCTGTCCTCCATCCTGCTCGAAAACCCTGCAATAGAATGCTTTTCATTTAGTTGAACTTCTTGCTGTAGCAGAACGCTCAGAACTAGCTTCAACAGCGGCTTGGACGGTCCCCACAACACTGGGTAGTTGAGACTGGCTATTAAAATCCCCGGACAACGATCTACTTAGGAATGCCTCGGCCCGACTCTGCTTGTTTGTCCTCTCATCCAGTGACAAACTCTGGATGTTGTTTGCGAGCGTGTCATGAGACCTTCCTAGTGAGTGATGACTTGAGACAGTAGGAAACTGCACGTAAGGAGGCATGACCCATCTCCTCCAATCATCACGCTTTCTTACTGTATCATTCTGCAAAACAACATGAAGGGAATAAAATATTAGACATCCAATACGAACGAAATCAGAAAGTAACCAATTTAGCAAGGTTACAAAACAAACTTGGTCTCGCAGTCCAACTAATAGAGGCACTCAACCATAAAAATAAAAGATAAAAACAAATAAATTGAAGAAGACAAAAGTGGAAATATATAATTTAATTTCCAAAATCAATAACCTACCAGTGGGAAAAAATAATTAAAAAGCATAAATATTTAATTTAGTTTCCAATATTAGTAACCTTCAGTGCGCAAACTGTATGGGTTGTTTAGGTGGTGTGAGAATACGAGTTAGAGTAGTAGTTGGGAAGCCCCTATCATATGTAGGGCTCGCATGTAAGCACCAAAAGTAAGAAAGCATAGAAAATAAGAAAATTAAAAATCAATGAATTTCAGGTAAATGGAACTCAGTGTAGGCATTCGAATATACCTGCACTTCCACTACATCTGAAGTGCGGACGGCATCCAATATAAACTGGATATTGTTCGTCAAGAGCATAACCTGTACAAGAAGCCAAGGAATGAACGTGTCTTCTGCATTAAAAGCTAAAGAAGAAATGGCTCTTGAAGCCAATTTATGATGCAGGTTTATACTATCACTGGTGATGAGTAACAATATGATATAGAAGGGATAAAGTACAGGATAACCAAATAAGTACAGAGGACGAAGAATTTGTTAAAGCCTCCTTCGGCCATGCTAAAATCAAGTCTCAAGATGAGACATCCCAGAACCTGACAGTAATGATGGAACACAAATTGATTTACCTTATTTTCTCTACAGTGGTTCTTTTCAGTGCTCCAGGAAATGTACCATTAGAGGAATTTGTAGGGATTTTGTTAAAGGATTTTTAATTTAGTGTGGCATTGGTATTAGATAAGGTACTTTTAGAGGAATTTTCTTTTAACAATTAAACATTTAATAAAATAGAGTCTATTTTTCTTCAAATTATATGTAAAAACACATTTCTTATAGCCTCGTGGCCCTTTTTAAAGATTTCTTGCTGTCAATATTCCACTGACCTTGGAATTTAGTTCATTATATTTGATATTTTCCCTCCCAAGGAAAACCTTAAGAGAAAAAACTACCTTATTACTTTGGATCCAAAATCCACTATGAAATGTATCATGCTTCAGAACACATCTTCCAATATGTAAATAGCTACAGTAACTGCATTTCTTTTGGTAATACTGATCCAAACAATCACCATCATCAACCACAAGGCCTGTATTACCGATTTCCATATATATTATGCATGAGATACATTTGCACAGAGCACCTCTATGAAGTATGGGTACTTCAAAAAAATATGTCGAACCCGTACCAGATACATATTCGGTACTAGTACTTTGCATGGAACTTTTGCATACCTACCTTAGAAACACCTAGTAAATTCCAATGTCGTACTCCACCCAATATAATAGTTGCTTCATTCAAATATGAGGTAACTTTCTAAAACTATTTCCTTGACTTAGTATACTCTGAAAATTAAACTTTGGTGTATTAGTTATTTAATATAATGACATCTGCTTGTAGTTTGTATGTTACTTTTGTCACTAAATGTGATTTGAACATTAGGTTGCTAATCGACCAAGTTATTAAACTAATTTATGAATTTTGATTTTCCATGCATTACTCTAAATTTATAAAAATGGATTCTTACTATTCATATCCGTACCCTATATTTTTAGGTTTCTCCGTATTGCCGTTCCCATATTGTGCGGGTACCCGCACCCGTACCAGTACATGTGCTTCATAGGAGCACCTAAAGTCTCAAGGAGAAAGGAATAGTGATCAGAAGAAATGGCTAATAGTACAAGGTAAATAATCCTATTAGTTAAACAAACAAGCATCAAAGTATCACAGCAGCCTTTGGAGATTAGCTGAAGAGAATCGAGACATTAAAAAGGTAAAAACCATGAAATGACAAAATTAAGCACAGACATACAAAATCAAAGAATCCAACTGCAGTTTGTCAACGAGCAATTGATCCAACATCAAATGATAAGAACAACGATCAAGAATGTGACAGGAAGTTTTAACTACCCTGAATGAAAATGAACTTTGACAAATTTGTACAATGGCTTAAAGCAGGTCCATCAATCAATGCTGTGACAAAACAAATTTACATCATAAACTGTATGGGCTCCACCAGCTCAAAATATAAATAGATTTACAACCATTGAATTTGAAGGTATAAAACTAATGCTGTGCCGAAACAAATTTACATCATAAACTGTATGGGTTTCCGCTGACTCAAAATAAAAATAGATTTACAACCATTGAAATTGAGCCTATGTTTGGCCTAACTTTTTTGGGAGGCCTTTTGCTTAAAAGTCTCTGAAAAAGCCCACTAGTTTGGTCTTTGTTGGATTTTTTCACATATTTTCACATTCATTTAAAAAAAAAAAAAACCAAAAAGCCAAAAAACCTACAAAAAAAAAAAGCTAGTCCCAACACAAGCTAAAGGTAAAAAACTAATGCCTTTTCTTTCGTAAATCCATATGATTTCAGCCCTCGGCTCCATTGAGACTGAAGGTTCGGGTTCACCATTATCCGGCAGAATCCTTTGCAAGTGGTCAATTAACATGTTGCTTTTGCCAGTAAGAGTGGGTAGTAGTAGTACAAGAATTTTTTAAGATCTTTAAGATCATTCAAATGTCAAAATCAAGTGTGAGAAAAATAAAGGATCGTCTTCTTCCTCTTTCATGCCCTTTTCATTTCTATTGCTCATTTTTTTTCTGGCCACGGCAGGTGATGGGGGTGGGGGGGAATTATTCACTCCATTAAGTTGCAGCAAATTCTAAATATGCCTGAGGGTTGCCTTCCAACCAAATGTTTAGACTGTAAGGGGTTAAAAGAAAACTTGAAAAGAATTGCAAGATGGGCAAACAAACTTCGCTTATGGAAACAGACTAGAGCTGATTAAGTCAGTCCTCTTCAGTGTGCCAATATACATACAGGTGCTCTCACCTTATACTGCCCCACCAATTACTCAAGGACATCACAAGCTCCTTTAAGAGCTTTTCTTTGGTCCAGACCTTATCTTAAGCAAACTGGAGCCAAATTGACATGATCCTTTGTACGCACTTGGAAAGAAGAAGGGAGGGGAAGGGGGGAGGGGGGCTTAGGACTCAGAATACCGAAAGAATGGAATACGGCAATTTGATTCTTAATGGACAATCAAGAAAGTTTTTAAACTAAAGAAATATAACCAGACCTTAAATTAAGTGGTAATTAAACTTTACCCCGTTGTGATATAACCCCAAAACACGTTAACCTTCTTATGGTTTAAAAGTGAACACATAAACCTCACTTGGTTTGGACAACAGTGCAAAATCTGTAACTCCATTGAAAATTTTTACGAAGAGTCTATTTTGTCCTTTTTTCTTCTCCAGTTTTCTTCTAGGTACCGCCCATCATGATTCACCTTCTCCCATTTCTTCTCTCTTCAAACAGCAAAGTCTCCTCTTCTAATATTTTTTTTTATCTCTCTGTCTATCCCTTTCCCTTTCCAAAACTAGGCAGTCTAGACCTATGCTCCCTCTCCCACTCACTCTAAGGGCAACCTTTAAGTTTTATACATTAAAACAGAGGCAATAAATATCTACATATATACTAGAAGTTACCCATGCGCAAGGATATGTAACATTTCATACTCAGATTATAAATTATTGATTTTTCAAATCTACTTTAATATATTTCCGTAGCTATAATATATTAACCCTATCTAATTTTATATTTTGGATCTCAAATGATATCTTTATTATAAATCACGACTAAAAATGACATTTTTTTGTTCCCGTCGGACTGTAAGTGTGGTGCCAGCCCTGCGGGCTTGGGGCAAAAGTTCCCTTTTGTATAATATATATAGATATGCAATGCAATGTCAAGCATAGTTGTCAAATCGGAATACGAATCATGTATCAATTTTTTACTTTTTTGAATCGTGTATCTTATTGTATTAAGTATCATAAGACATTTAACATATTTAAAAATAGTGCAAAATATTTGTGTTATATCACAAAAATATGATTCACAAAAATAAAAACATACACAAATTAGTACGTAATGCACATGAAATATAATAGAAAATATTACAAGTAAATGCATTATTAAAATTTATAAACCAAATAGAATTTATCGTATATAATATGTTCCTTGTATCGCCTTAACATATTATTTAAGCTTTAAAATTTTAATGTACAACTTTTAAAATTTCAACTAATCTGTTCATAAAAAAAATTATACCAATGGTAGTGGTAATAAATCAATGCCGTAAGATTCTTAATACTAGACCAGTGGATGTTTATGAAGGCGCATAATTATTAAAGAAAAAATATTCTCCATATTTTAACCTCGCAAAATTTTTCAATAATATTTAGTTTACCAGCATACTTACTAAAAAAACTAATGCCTCTTCTAATATTAAGTATTAATATATCATATGCATTGCATTGTGTATCGTATATCACATATCGCATCATGCATCGTATGTGGATCGTAGGATACATTTAACATAAGATACGATATGCGATACATATCGGTTTACTACTTTAATGTATCGAATTGTAATATATTAACAACAAAGATATCAAGTAACAGTAATTTAGTGAAATTACTGGTAGAACTGGAGCTAAACATGAATAAATGTGGCAAACTTGACCAAAACTGAATCTCACTGTCACTACACTCCCCTAGCAAAAGTTATGTTGCCCATGCACATTCACTACCAGGTACACCAAAGCATGTCAGTCCAATGGAGAAGAAAGTGAGCCGCAGTGAAGGGTGAAGAGTACCAAAAGGCCCAAAACAGATCAACAACATTAACAAGCCATATATAAGCTAGTCAAATTACTTTGCGCACATAGAATGCACAGTGGGTTTGGTGAAGAGAGGGCTGCTAGGTTAGAGTGCAACAGTCCTGGTTTGTGGTAGCGGTGAATGCAATGCTATACACAACATCATTCTCTATCCAAAACAGTATCATGTTATGGATGAAGTTATATAGAACTTGCAGCATACAAATACAGCAACCACACCCAGTGCAAGCAGAGTGCATTGAGAGAGGGAGACTAAAAGTATGGTGGTAACCATAGGGGTTGTGAAAATCAGTTTGCAAGAAACTGAGAGATGATAGTGCGGGTGGCAGGATGGAAAGGTAAATGACAAAAGTTATGAGAAAGACAAAAAGAAAGAGAAGGAAGAAAAATGGGATGATGGCAGCACGGTTTGCCATATGCTATCTTCTCTTTCTATCACATTTGGACAAAAAAGGCAAAAAAGTCAATTTTATACAAGAGATTTGGCTTGAATACATTCCTGCCTAGTCAAATAGACGTGAGTGGTTCACTGTCAGTTTGAAAGGATTCCGTGCATTTTGCTCAAGTCCAAGCCACGTGGCAGTTATGCATTTACTTTTAAACTATAAGGTCGTTATGTATTTTTGTCAAATCACAAGGGGGCTATGTTGCCTTGGCCAATCATAGTCGAGAAAACAAGGATTTTAAGAATCTTGACAATCCTTCAAGTGTCTCCTCTTTAATGTCCTTTTTCTTTTCTTTTCTTTATTTAATTTGGGACATAAATTATTCACTCAATTAAGTTGCAGAAAATTCTAAGCATATCTGAGGGCTGCCTTCCAGCCAAATATTTAGACTGTAAGGACTCACCCAAAAACAAAAAGAAGAAATAAGTTGAAAATATTTGCAGGATGGACAAATAAACTTCAGTTATCAAGGTGGACTAGAGTTGATTAAGTCAATCCTCTACAGCATTCAAATATATTGGTACTCTCCCTTTATAGTTTACACTGCTCCACCAATTACTCAATGGAATTAAAAGCTTCCTTAGAG
This sequence comes from Heliamphora exappendiculata, assembly GCA_034768845.1. Lineage (NCBI taxonomy): Eukaryota > Viridiplantae > Streptophyta > Magnoliopsida > Ericales > Sarraceniaceae > Heliamphora > Heliamphora exappendiculata. The sequence continues at coordinate 8,506 of JAOTRH010083890.1, read as the reverse complement.
CTTTTCTTTGGTCTAGACCTTATCTGAACTCCGAAGCAAATTGGAGCCAAACTGAAATGGTACTTTATATGCAGATCAAAAGAAGATGAGGACTCGGAAGACCGAATGACTGGAATAAGACTTATGTCATGAGGCAGTTATGGGCATTACGCAAGAAAGCAGATTTCCTGTGGGTGAAATGGATTCACAGTTGCTTATCGAAAGGAAAAACCTTGTGGAGAATGCAAATAGTCATTTGATTCTTAATGGATGGTAAGGAAAGTACTTAAACAAAAGAATACAACTTGACCTTGGCTTAATGTGAGATTGGAGATGCAAAATCCATCGTTTTATGGGTTGATAACCAAAAGATATGGAGATGGAATTGTATATAATTAGGAGATCTCTATAAGCTAAGGTGTTTGAGAATATAAATGCCGGCTAATGGAGATGGCCAAGACAAGGATCAGGGGGAAGAGAGGATATCGTGAACACACCTAACTCTTTATAGCCACAAACAACACAACAATGAAGAGTATGTGTACAAACTTTATCCAAATTAGGGAATATTCTGTACAAACTGCTTGGAAGGCAATTAGAAATCATTAAACCAAATGCTCAATGGTTTAGGTCTCATCAAACATCCACAAATGGGTTCTGTAAATTGTACTGTGGTAGCTCTGCCATGATAGATTGGCTACAAAGGATAAAACAGTTACATGAGGCGGAGGCCCAACACGCTTGGGGGTATTATGTGAAATCTCATAGGGGCTTTTTATATTTAAATGTTAAACCAAATCATATTAATTCTTCCTTTATACTGTCAACTTTTAATCTAAATTTCATTCTCTTTGCATATCTTGTAAGAAATATGAGGTTACCAGCATACTTACTAAAAAAAATTACCACCTTTACAACTGGAGCCCATAAACAAGAAGGGATTTCATTTTGTCGGGCCTTTAGACAAGAAGTTTTTTTTTTTTTTTTCTTGATGGGCAAAAAAGTTTATATTTTGGTAGGCCTTTAAGCAAAAAAATTGAGCCTTTGGACAAATAGGGTTATTTTGGGCCCTAAAACAAGAAGACTTTTTCTTGTGAGAGTGGGTGGGGGGGTGTTTAAAAAGATTAAAGAGGATAGAATTAGGGCCTTGGAAAAAGTGAGTGCCTAATTGGCCTAATTTTACTTATCAAAAAGGAGTTATTATCAAATTTAATTTACATATCAAGCAATGTTTGCTTAGCAAGTACAATAATTGTGAATATAAACATAGCCTAAAATGAAAATCATGGATTATATCAGTAATTTACAATTTATTTTAATATCCTTGTAAAATAATATTTCATATATTGATATATTTAATCATCCAGCCGAATGCATCTCAAATATATTTTGCCAAAATATTTCTAATGCATAGCACACACCAATTACTAGTATTCCTATGTCATCCAATCCTTGGAAGAGCTAAATCCACCATGACAACACAAAACTTAGTGGTCTCCTTTCAGTAAAGCACAAAGGATTCATAATAGTCTCCGAATGGACATACACAATCACGACTACATCTATATGGCAATAAATAAGATTAGGAACAGAAGCAAAAAAAGAAAAAAAGAGATAGGAATACTTGCAAGGTAAGGTCCATAATAACATAACTTTACAGCTTCTTATATACTATGAAGCGTATGCCCTATTTTGTCATTCTTAATGCATCACTCACGATACTCGATTTGGCAAACAGTTACATGGTCCATAACACCAAATACATATCCAACAACGGTGACAATTGAAAACTATATTATCCTAGGTTGCATAAGTGACTTGAGACAGAAACAAAGATCATTTTAATGAATAACCCTTTAAGCTAGAATACAAAAATATTGGAAGTCTTATAATCAAGAAAACAAGCCAAAAATTCAATTATCCCCAAAAAGGGAACTCACTTTTTTGAAGCCGGCTATTAATTTAATCGGAACCCAGCCCTCTTCATCCATGTTCCGCCGCAAGAATGTATCCTTAATTAAATTATCATTACTGCAAAAATGAAGAAAGGGTGGCCATTTAGTTTCCAAAGATAACAAAGGCAATTAACTTGGCATGATTACTTTTACAAAACAGGACAATGAATATAATAAGATACCTGAAATAATAATCTATCTGATTCACAAGCTTAATATGCAATTGTGGATCTGGGGGAGGAAAAAACATGGCATGAGGTGGTATTGGCGTAACAATAGGCACAGCTCTGAGAGATTCCGGAGGTGGAGGTGGAGGTGGAGCTGTAAGATAAATCATCGGAGCTGCAACTTCTGCAAATAGATATAGAAGTTAGGGGGAACCCAAACATAGAACCATGCAACATAGAAAACATCTCACCAGGATAAACCATAGGGTTGCCAAAAGGTCGAATAGTCACTGGTGGCGGAATAAATGGGGAAGCACTATGCGGTGGGGGTCGTATATAGCCCCTAGGAAGAACTCTTGGCTGCACGTGTGCATCTCTGCCATTAAAACTTCTATGAGAATTCCTATCATGATTCCCACGGTCCTGATCCCGCCTGCCCCCATAACTGTGATGGTAAGAACCGTCACCACGAGGATGGGGACTGCCATTTCCCCTCCTATATGAATTTCGCTGTTGTACATGATCATTACCACTATGGGACTGTGACCCAAATCCTCCCCTTTGTCCACTTTCCTTGTGTGTCTGGTCTCTTGAAGATGTCTCTGGAACAGATGACCCGGGTTTTCCACCATTATTAGAAGGCATTTCGACAAATAAAGCCAGTGGTGTCGCCGGCTGAGTGAAGCCGCCATTCGCGGTTACGCTTCCACCTGGACTCCCACCAACGCGCTTCATTGATTTCTGGCTTATCAGTGTTTCTTGGTTTGAAGGTATACTAGGGTTTGTGTTATTTGTGATAACCTGTTTCTGTGAAGAAGAAGATGCAATTCCAGACCCCTATAATACAGAAACGCATATACATACACAGTCGTACGAAATGAATGCAGATGATGATATAAACTACATCAAGAATCCGTAAGTCATTAACAACATAAAAATAATAATAATAACTAGCATTAAGCTAAATAAACTAAAACATAGAAGAAATGGCAGATTCAAAGTCGAACATAATGACAACCACCTGCGATGTCAAGACCGATCCATCGGGGAGAGCTTTCAATGAATCAGAAAAAGAGGATTTCGGAGAAGCCCTGGTAGACTCGGAGAGAGCAGGCCAAGATACGGCCCCCATGACTGGTCCAACATCGACAGCGCCATTCGAAGGCTTGTTCCAAGCCGGCTTCTTAGCCGCATTGATACTTCCAGTCCCATTATCAGAGCTCTCCGGCTGAGCCTCCGCCGCAGAATCATCGGTCGATGATAAGGACGATGAAGAGGAAGCCGCCGCTGCCGCTGCCGCCGCCTTCGAAGGGGACCAATCAGAAATAGAATTACTGATTTGTTCCCGAGCAGCAGCCAATGCCGAAGGCGAGGAAGGGGTTGCAGCGGGGGCAGGGGGAGTGGCAGAGGAGGAGATGATCGATTCAGATTCAGCGCCTCGAACAACCTGTGTCCACGGCCACACCACACTACGCGCCGCCGCCGCTCGCTTCGATTGGGGGTTGTTGACGGCGGCGGAAGCGTCGCCGCTGCCGGAATTCCGAGGAGAGTGATTGGTAGTTGCTGCCATCCAAGTTAGGATTCCACGTTCGAGCGCTTCGAAATTAGGGTTTCGAAAGGGAAGGGCTGAAAGTTAGTTTCGAAAGCTCTTTAAGTTATTGATCGACAAGCCGATCGACGAATATCCGCACACAGAAAAAAGCAAGAAATTAAACCGAACAAAATTTTGGAGAACAGAAGCAGATGCAAATTTGGGGGAAGGGATGAGGTTTTGATCAGTCGATAATGGAAGAGGGTTCCAAAGAATGATCACCGAGAGAATCCCGATCGCGCACGAGACGCCGAGGCTGAGCTACAATGAGTTTTCTTTCACCTCTCCCCTCTTCTCTCTATTTTTTTCGGTTGATAAATTACACTGGCCAGTTCACTAAAACCCCTGTAATTCTGAAAACTACACATTACTCCCTTAGGTTTTCAATCGCATTACAATTTATCCTCTTCTAGTAGGAGGCCATTCATGCAACTGGCTTAAAAGCTAGGGGTCGTTTGTTAAGGTTTATAATTTTTTTATTTTTTGTTTATAGTGAATAAAAAATATTTTTTTTACTTTTAAAAATATAAAAACAAAAAATATGTTTGATAAATTTATATTTTTATAAAATTTTATTTCAAAACAAAAAAAAAATAATCAGAATGAGCTACTAACAAGAGAGAAGTTGACCAAGTGCACTATCAAAGCTAAGGATAACTATGTTAGCGGAATGTGATGATAGGTAATGGTAGCCAGAGATGATCTAGGGCAAGCAACTGATGGTGGTTAATTTAGAGAGCTTAGAGGTAGAAAAGCTCATAAAGATAGGTCATTAACGGCCAAATGTAATATGCGGAGGTAGGCGAATACATAAAAATTAATGTTGGCAGCAACAGTAAGTGGGCAGTGGCAATCGATAGCTTGTGAAGAGATCTGGTAGGTGAAGATAACGATTAATTGGTAGAAGTGATAAGTGAATGTGGCGGGTGAAATGGGGAAGGTAGATGTAGTGGTTGATCGATATAAGTGGAGCAATAGTAGTGACTAGTACCAATGGTGGGTAGAGGTGACGTTTGATAGAAGAATGTGATTGCGGCCAGTATGAGAGGTGGTGGAGAGGCGTTAACCGAAAATAGTAGTCAAATGTAGTAGTAGGAAGCTAGATAGGAAGCTAGATGCGTTTATTTATGATAATAGCAAAAGGTAAGAATGTTCAAAGGTAATAAATAAGAGAAGTGAGTAAAGAATTATTTATAAAATAAGTTAAAACACATTTTTTTTATGTTTATAAAAATTTAGTAAATTTTGAAAACTGTTTATATTTTTTTAAAAATAAAAATAATTATCAAATATGTTTTTGTTTATAGTTTATGAAAATTTTAAAAATCAAAATAGAAAACAGTAAATATAAATGTTATCAAACAAGGCCTTGTTATTTTGATATTTTATTTTTTTTGTATTTTTAACTAAAAAGTTAAATTATTTATAAAATAGGTTTTTTGATAAATTAACTTTTAAGTTAGTTTTTTCTAAAATTAATTAATTGAATCAAAAAATTAATTTTTATTTTTATTTAAATTAAACAGTATTATTCTTTTATATAGGTGAATATAACAATTGTATATAGTTAGATTATAGTAAATAAGTTAAAGCGTGAATATTATTGTCTTTTAGAATAAAGTAAGAATTTGAATAGAGTAGCATCGGAATTAGTATTTTGATTTATTTTGGTTTTAAATTTTTTTATTTTTTTCCAAACAACTTATGTTAGACTTTTTAATTTTTTTGGGTAAAAAATTTAAAAAACTTGTTAGCCAATCAATGGTTTAAAGATTAGGTAAGTTATGAGGCCATTTATATTTTTTCCTATTTATAATAAACTAAAAAACATATTTGTATTTATTTTCTCAAAAATAAATAAAAAGTTTGGTAGATATATATTTTTGTAAAATAATATTTTAAAATAAGCGAAAGGTAATTAGAAAGAGTTGTCAACGGGCAAAAAAGAGCCAAAATTATTGATGAGTGTGGACAAATTTTAAAAATTGTACAAACATTATTTATTTGATAATAAGGAAAAAAACAAATTAAAGTGCTAGTAAAAGTTCATATTTATTCGTAATATAAATTTTGACCTTAACTTTTTATATTTTGAAAATAATATATGATATATAGTTTTAATTAAAATTCTGTTAATTAAAACAAATTATTATACATCTATTGAACTCCTATTTTATTGCGAAATCGATTTTCATAAACTTTATAATAGAAAACACCCTCTTTACCATTCTATTGCAAAAGATAAAATCAATGCAAATGTGGGTTGTGATGTAAGTAATCTATGATGTAAAGAATAGGCTAACGGTTTCTTTTTATACCGGAGAGAAAATAATAATTAAGGGACAAAGTTACAGAATACTAAATTATATAGGGGTCAAAGTTGATTTTTAAGAAATTATAGTGCTAGCAGTGGCTCCACTCACCCTTTGGTAACTCTATCTTTGCCAAGGGGAGAGAAATTGGAATTGTAGAAAATGAGGATAGCCAAATGCAGTGATAAGTAATAACGATTAGAGGTGATTTGTTAACAACAAATAATGATGATAAGGTTGGGACCCTCAGAGATATGATAGCGGACAGAAATAGGCAAAATAATCAAAAGTACCCATAAGCGGTGATAACGATGGTAATTAACAATAGTAATTAAATGTGGCGATCGACAAGAGAAAATAAGTAAAGGTTGCCAATGAGCTAGGGAGGTGGTAGGTGGACACGGCGTCTTATAGAAAGAGATGGCGACTAATTGACATAAAATGGTGAGTGTGAAATGAATGTGATATGTGGCAGTAGCAGTCGCAGTGGCAGTCAATGGGTAGAACTTAAAAATCGTAGTTAAAAGTAATGACTAAAGATGATAGTGATGATGTTGACAAAAAATAATGGGTGAAGATAGCAATTGTTGGGAAGAAGTTGTGGCCTATAGTGGTAACCAAGATGATGACTAAGATATCGAGTGAAGCTAACAGCGGATAGGGGAGGTGGTGGCCAAAAATAAAGATCGAAATGGGTGATTGCGGGTAGTAGTAGAAGGTTAGTATAGGCAAAGCGGTGGATAAAGAAAATTAAGCCGAATGAGAAGTTGCTTACATTTATATTTTTTGAAAATAAAAATAATTATCAAACATATTTATTTTATATTTTATAAAAATAGCAAGTACAAAAAAATAAAGGTGAGAGAAGTGTTTATGTTTTCTAAAAAATAAACAAAAACATATTTCATATGTATCATAAAATAAAAACGGTAAGGCCATGTTTATTTTGGCGGACTAATAGTCCGTTCAGACTATTAATTTGAAATATAGTTTAATACTGCGTTTGTTAAGCCTTCGGACTAATAGTCTGGGTGGACTAATCCGAACTAGTAGTCCGCCAAATGAAAAATAATTAATGAGGGAGAGGTGTGAAATTAGGAAGAATTAGATTAAGAAATGAATTTAAAATTTTTTAAAAATAATAAGAAATATTAAAATATTAAAATAAATAACATAAAATTTAATAATAACATAAAATTTAACTTATTAATTTATTTAAGTTAATTTTAAAATAAATTAACTTAATACAATGGTAAATTATTATCTAGTCCATTATTTAATTCAACTCAATTCAAATACAAAAAAATTAATCTCACCTCACTACTAATTCCATTTCATTACCAATCCTTTTTTACTACTAATCCAATCCAATCTAGTCCGAATTATCAAACGAGTCCTAAATATTATCAAACAGAGTCGGTTAAGTGAATGTGATGGGATAGAGGTGATGGCCGTGTGGTGGAGTGGTAGGTGGATTGAAGTAATGGTTGAAAGTGGTGGCGATGATGGTAACTATCAACGATGGATAGAGGTGAGAATCGATAGGAGAGATGCTGGGTTGAGGTGTCAACTGGAGGAGGTGGTGGATGGATCTGACGATTGATTTAGTGGAGATGGCATGTAGAATCGTCGGGCATGGTGCAAAGGTGATTGGGTCGAGATGGTAGCTAATGGGTAAAAGTGATGGTCAAAGATAGTGCGATGATAATGACCAACAATAATAGACGGAGACGATGGTCGATGAACAGAAGTGGTAGGTAGAGATGACACCAGTAAGACAATGGTTAGTTGAGGTGGTAATCGGTACAAACCATCTCTAAAAATGAGGTGTTTGCTTAGGATAATATCAAGGGATAGGGTGGTCTAAGGTAATCGTAGAAGGATGAGGGAATGATAGTTTACAAATGAGGTGAAAATATATTTTTTTTTGTTTTACAAGAATTTAGTAACATCTAAAATTTGTTTACATTTTTTTAATTAAAATAATAATTATCAAATATTTTTTTATTTATAATTTATATATATATATTTTTAAAAAACTAATAATTAACATAAATGTTATCAAATAGGGTATTAGCTAATGGAAAAGTTTTGTTTTTTTTTTGACATGCTTGACACTTTTGTTTTTGTCAATTTTAACTATCAACTTGATTACATTAGTGTAATCACCGCTTATTAATCATTAGGGTTGAACTCCCCCTAAGCGCTTCTTTTTTTAAGTTTGATTTTGTTTACTAAACTTGATAAGGTTTAACCAAAATTTATATTTTATTGATCAGTTTGGGTATCTTATTTTACATATAGTAGTGAAGTTTATAATTTAAATTAATAAAAAAGTAGGTAATATAATATTCACCCACATTGTTAAATAGAGTTAAGAGCCCCCTGAAGATGATGAGCAGAAAGCAAGGGAGCTTCCTTTGCAGGAAGGCAGTAGAGGAAGACAATAATGGGAGAGGCACTTTCTCATGTTAATTTGTTGCTTTTTTAGGGTATGTTTGG
>JAOTRH010083879.1:0-16990 GCA_034768845.1 Heliamphora exappendiculata | reverse complement strand
TTTATAAAAATCAAATTTATAATTATTTATTTATTTATTTTAATTAGTCATATATATATATATATATATATATATATATTGAGGTATTAGAGAGAGAGAGAGATTGGGGGAAGGGAAAGAGAGAGAGACAGGTTGGGGGAAGGGGAGCGGTATTTTTGTCGATTAAAATTTTTTATTAGCGCCGTTCAAAAGTAATTAACGACAAGGGGTGTCAGTGTAATTTGTCAATCTGAGTGAGTTTAATTGTATTTAAACGAAATCTCAGGGGAGGTCAGTGTAATTTACCCTATGTTTTTACATGGTTTCAGAGTGAACCCAATTCTATCCTCATAAAAATAGATGAAGAAAAGAGATTGAGAGAGTAGGAGAGAAAGAAAGAAAAAAGTATAGGTTGTGTTAAATAGCTTGATATACATTGTTGGGTCCATTTCCTAACAGCTAAATTTTTGGAACAATTGGTGACTTAACTTGGTATTAGAGCTCTAGTTTTATGAGCTCTTGAGTTCAAGTCTCGTGATATATTTTCCTGTTATATTTGTTATTGTGCATTCTGTGTGTTGGTGCATATGTTTAGTTTGTTCATCTCTCCACGTGCGAGACAGGGTTGTACGTGAGGGGGAGTGTTGAATAACTTGATATACATTGCTTGACCTATTTTCTAATAGCTGAAGCTTTTAGGACAATTGGTGACTTAACAGGTTGGAAGTAATTTGCAGCTACTAATTGGTTCTGTTAGTCACCTTTATTGTTTGTTGTTTAACCCATGCCGAATTGGAGTTCCTTGGCACTTCGCTTTTCATGCTGATACAACGTTCTTCAAAATGTGCTCTCTTCTCATTTAATAGTACTATCTGTCGTATATGAGAAAGTTGTCATTTGATCTCAGAAAATCTACTTTATATTCCATACATCCTATTTTTTATTTCTGTATTTTAACACCCAGTGCTGAAAGGATTCAAGCATTTATTGCACTTGCATTCAAATAATAGAGAATTAATTTCCAAAAGCATCGTTCAGTTCAAATTTTGGATGTATTCATCCTCATCTAAAAGGATTAATCATAAGACGGGGCAAGGTATTTTGAGAAGTTATAAGTTTAGAAAATAGAACTCAGTTTTTTAGACACAAGAGAGTAACAATTTTTATGTAGATTTACGTAGCACTAGAGTCTAACATATGTTTCATTACAGTGTGAAAAAATGATGGTAAAGTCTATAAATTATTGGTCTTACTAGTCATGATTTATTGACACAATGCGAGGACTCAAGAAACTTGTTCATAAAATTATTATGGGATAAAGAAGCCAATGACCATAGTTGAAGCATAAATAATTGAATATTTAGAGTTTTAGAGAAAGAGGGGAAAGAAGAGAAGGAATTATGGTTTCCGAACTTAATCTATTTCCCTTCCTCTCGCATCTATTTATATTAGACACACAACAATATCTATTACAATAAAACTCTTGAAACATAAAAAAATAAAACACTTTAACACTCCCCTTCAAGTTGGAGCATATATATAAAAAATGTCCAACTTAAAAGACAAGTGGTGGAAAGAAGTACTAGGTAAAGGTTTGATGACGATATCGCCAAGTTAATCAGCCGACCAAATATAAAGAGTGACAATATGCTTTTGTGTTAACAAATCTCGGATGAAGTGAAAATCAACTTTGATATTCTTATTCCGCTCATGGAATACTGAATTATTAGCAATGAAAATAGTAGCCCGATTGTCGCAAAATATTTACATAAGATCAGGTGTAGTAATACCAAAATCATAGAGCAGAAATCGCACCCACAAGTACAACATCTTGGAGTCGGTATGGGCTATGTCATGATACTCAGTTTTAGCACTTGAACGAGCCACGACTGCCAGCTTTTTACTACGCTAAGTAACAAGATTGCCACAAACGAGAGTACAGTAGCCAAAGAATCAGAGATAGATCGTCTATTAGAACGACTGCCGACCCAAGTAGCATCACTAAATCCAAGAATAGATAAAGAAGTAGAGGAGCGATATAACAATCCACGGTCGGAGGCACGTTTCAAATAGCGCAAGATACGACAAATGGCATCGTAATGAGGCTGGTGAGATGCATGAGGTTCCAAAAATGTGCCATAACTGATCCATAACAACGAAATCTATATTTTTTCAATCTGCAAGTTTAGAATCGCTGGCAAGAGGAGCATATGTGATAAAACTCAATCACTTCTTGCCCTTAAGAAATACTTAAAGGCGTGAGCGCAGGACAAATAATTAACTCCACATAGACGTTTGGATGTAACACATCTAGGCATATCATCATCTTTCGGTACCAATTTATCATTAGCCATATCGACTAAAAAGGAGACCAAATGAAGAACAAAGAGATGAAGAACAACAAACAATGCGCACAACCAACGAAGACACAAAAAAGTCTCTGATCCGAATCAAAAAACAAGTGATGCTCAAGCTGTTGCAACAAAAAACAGAACCAATAAAATGAAACTGCAACTCTAGGATCCCGGAAAAAAAACCTCGATGCCAAGAGCAAATGCCGCCGACCCCTTTTTTGAATAATCGAATAGCCAAATAGAATGAAAACACCAAATCAACCCCAAATAGGACCCATACCAGTATGTCTGGCACCTATAGAAGAGGTTTGAACCATAAAAAACCAGTAACATCGGCGCAATAAACAGATCAGAGTTCTATGATTTCCAACGAGATGGAAAGATTTCGAGGAGATGAATGGAGAATCAAACGATTTCAAAATTTTTTACAAAAAACACCATAATTATCGGGAGACCGAGGCGAGTCAACTGATGTGGTCACCGATCGCTGACGTCTGTACACCTGTTGGCGTCATCAAATGCAAAGTGATGTCAGCACGTTGTGTTTAACTCATAGTATGTGTTCCAGAGTACTATGATTTATTCTAGGGTTGGATCGATATGCTCTGGTACGAAGTTGAAATTGAAATAACTGAATATTTAGGGTTTTAGAGAGGATTTTAGAGAAAGAAATGATAGAAGAAAAGGAATTAGGGTTTTGGAACTTAACCTATTTCCCTCCCTCTTGCGTGTATTTATATAAAATACACAATGACATCTATTACAATAATATCGTTAAGACAAAAAAATAAAACACTCTAACAACCATGATATTATGTTCATGAGAAGTTGAGAACAGAATCATCTGGTGTATGCTTTTACATTCTGAGACCATATAACGATCACTTCAAAATGAAGTCCAAGCTGTTTCTAGAGTGTTTGGGCATCACTAGCTATCTTACAAATCTTCTGCTAGATGCAAAAATTATGCTCCAAGACTAGACCCTCGTATCATAAAGCCGGTTTGTGCGCGTTATAAATTGGACGGCATAATCAGAGCCAATTTGATTGGTTCAAATATGATGATCCTAAACAGATCAGGAACCGGACTCTTTGTTGTCGAACTCACTGGAGGTTGCTCACGGTATTGCCGAACTCCTGCAAGACGAAGAACACCGTTAGTGCTTACCAGCCTGGTTTAACCGGGAAACACTTCGACGTTCAAGTTAGATTTCTCTTTAAGAGATTTCTAATCAAGAACTGGGTTGGAATTGCGTACCTAAGGGTATGGAGTGCCTGCCTTTATAAAGGGATCGAAACCAGGGAGACCGAATCCTCTTGGGACTCTGCCTCATATCCCTTATCTCTTCTCTTATCAGAGATTTTGCATTATCTGTTGACAATTAGGGTTGCTTTAGGAAGCTTTTATTCCAGTTCCTAAACTGGCGTGACGGGAATGGAATCTTTTTTGGGTTATCACCTAACCTTGGGTTGACTTGGGCTTGAGTGTTGTGGGTTGCCTGCCGTTAGGGTGACCCGAACTCGTCATGGGATGAACTGTCAGTGGGCCGGCCTTTTGAGGCAAATTCGAACCTGTTTCTCTTGGGCTGGGCTTCAAGCTCATAAGTTTATCCGCCCTCATCATAAAGCCAGTTAAATGGTTTTTGGACCATTTTCTTGGGGCATGCATATGCATTAACGTCACTGTAACGCTTTTTTTTTTTAATCAATGACTGGTTCATATTTAAAAGACCTGGCTTTGAGTTCCTCATCATAAGTATAGTTTCATTTCTCTGAATTCAGGAATACTGTGCATGAATCATTTCTTTGGTTTCCTGTAACTGTTGTCTTTTTTAATGCTGTGTAGTATTGCATACCTTAGAAAGGCAGAGAATGAAGCGGACCATAAATGATACAAGGATTTAATTTTTGAGTTTTATTAATTATTGTATTTATCCTATATTCATTTTCCTTATAGTATTAAATTTCTTTATTTATTACCATTTAGAGGTTTAGATAAATATTAGTTAGGGTATTTTTTATATGATTGTTATCCATTATAATAGGTTATTACTTATTAGCTTATAAATAAGGCGCTTGACATTGTAATCGGCAGAGTTGATTAATGAGAATTTGTGTTAGGGTTGTGACTCTCTTGTGCTTTCTTCCATTTCTAATCCCTCTACGTGCTGCATCACTGAAATTTGGTCGGAGCCTCAAACAATTACAATTTTCTCTGACGTTATTTGGGATGGCTAATGAAGAATATAATGTTTTCCTGCAGCGGGCAGCAGCAATTGAAAGTTTGGACTATGACAGTCGATCAGACAAGAGCTTTGGAATGAAGCAAAGGCCCGATGGTGACATTGAGATTGATGCAAGATTTTGGGAGGAAGATTTTCACATCCCCACTTGCCAGAAGTGCAATGGAGTTGTCAAACCTGACGTAACGAGTTTGGATTCTATTATGCGCAATTTCTATTTTCTAGAAGATAACAAATACGACGTGAATGAATGCTGTTGAATGCAAAAATTTGGATTTTGATAATGGCCCAAGTGTCAATTGTAACTCCATCAAGGAAGATTCAGTTGAAAAAATAATGTAGGCTGTGGATAAACACACATATTGCTCTAGGGGACCTGCAAATCTATATTTGATTGTAAACATATCAATTTCAACTGAATTTTCCTTGGCATCATAATATGGTAACGCGACTCAGTGCTACTGAAATTTGTCTTACATGAGCTCATCCAACAAAGATGCCTAGTACTTCATATGGATTTAGGTTGTTTTCCTGCTACTCTGTAGACAGAGTGGGAGGTGTGGGAACCACATGCCAGGTTTAAAGATATTTACTTCGTTTGATTTCTTTGGAGAATTTCCCCTTGGTTTGTTTCATTGCATTTGTTATTACTTGCCTTCTGTGCACACATTCTTTAAAGTCTAAAGGAATAAGTAATATCACGACCCACGAGGTGATCGCATAGATATTCTTGTTTTGATTTCTTTGAAGGTTGTCTTCTTTGGTGACAATGTCCCCAAGGATAGAGCTGATAAAGCAATGGAAGCTGCAAAAGGATGTGATGCTTTCCTTGTACTTGGATCATCTCTGATGACCATGTCTGCTTTCAGGCTTGTTAGGTACAAATTGTTTTTTGCATTTCTTTTCAGCATTGGGTTCCGTTTACCAGATAAGCTTTGTATATGAAATGATATAGATTTATATATTTACTTAGAAAAACCTGAATATCAGATCCGCACTGGTGGTAGTTTTTCTTGGCTGCCCAATGTGAAAAAGTTATGAAATATCCACAATTGTAACTGAAACTTTGCCTATGCTGAATATTGTTCTTTCTTTAGCTAGTTGGAAATACCAAATTGACTTATCCATTCTATTAGTGCATTTATCTACAATTTCATTGATGCGTGCAAAGTTCAAATCTTCCTGCCATTGAGTTGGCCGAATTTATGTTGTGAGATATCTTGTATTTCTTTCATAGTTACTGTAAGGGCCTCTTGCAGAGTCTTAAGGGCCCGAGGCCTTTTGGCTATTGCGAATAGTGGATTTCTTTTCTCCCTCTCTACTGTGGACGTAGGCATATTACTGACAACATAGATCTTGTGTTCTGTATGATTGCTTGATTTGTTTGTTATTTGCGTAGATTGAAACTATACTCTTTTATAACATCTTAATCTATACTATTATATTAAGGGAGAGCACCCACTTCGTGTTTTCTTATTTTGAATCTATATGGATTTTTGTTTTTGTTCCATCAAATTTTCTCTATGCTACCCTATTTTCTATAACTACTTACTGATTAAAAACCACTATCATTCCAATACCCCACTTTCCCCAACCGCTTTCACTCTTGTATACCAACTTACACATGCATCGTGTATACCGAGCGCTAGTTTTACATTAAAAGTGTTAAGTTACCAATTATCTTAAAGCTTAAGCTGTTAGAAAATTGACCCAACAATATATATTAAGTTATCCAACACTCCCTCTTACGTTCGATCCTATCTTACAAAATTGACCCAACAATATATATTAAGTTATCCAACACTCCCTCTTACGTTCGATCCTATCTTACAAAATTGACCCAACAATATATATTAAGTTATCCAACACTCCCTCTTACGTTCGATCCTATCTTACACGTGGAGAGATGAACAAATTAAATAGGTGCACCAACACATAAAGTGCACAATAACAAATATAACATGGAAACACATCACGAGACTTGAACCCAAGACCTCATGGAACTAGAGTTCTGATACTATGTTAAGTTGTCAATTATCCTAAAAGTTTAAACTGTTAAGAAATGAGTCCAATAATGTATATTAAGCTATCTAACAAAAAGCATCGTAGTTCATAAAAGTGAATGCTTCATTGATGCTTAAGAGGATGTTGATAATTCGTACAAATAATGGAAATTGCATTTGAGTGCAAATGCATCTTTTGCTGATAAAACAGTTGCCATTGAATATAGTTATTATCAAATCCGAAGCAAGATATTTATTCGATACATATCCTTTATTCTGTTCAGTTCAGTGCCGAGGTCCCACCCATGTATTCAGAAAAATGAAGCTCCTCTTCAACCCTATCTCTTCTCAGAATTTGAATAAAAGAGAAATAATTAATTTTTTATCCAACCTAAAATCTTAAACTATTAAGATTCCAACATTTTATTATAAGTGATAACTCATTCTATACCCAAGCAATGTTGGATTGAATATTCTAACATCCCTCTCACGTGCATTCGCATTTTATAATCTGTCGTGTGTCTCTTTTTTTAGTGTCTATTATCGTGCAATCTTTTTCTTGGGTCTGTCATTGTGGGGTGTGTGATTTCTTTTTCTTTAATTTTTTTGAAGTATGTAGAACAAGCCCTGCTACTCCATGCAGAAACTTTATATTCAACTGAGGTTTAAACTATTAGGTGGAGAGGTTCTAACATTATATTATGTGATCTTTCATTTTATACCCATGCAACATGGAATTGAATGTAGCTTTTCAACAATGACTTTGCAGGACTGCTCATGAGGCAGGTGCTGCTACTGCAATCGTAAACGTGGGCGTGACCCGAGCCGACGATTTTGTGCCATTAAAAATCAGTGTTCGAGTTGGAGAGGTCTGGTTCCTTGGGATTATTACTTGGGCAGCAAGTTCTTGCACACTTTTTTATACCACAAAGTATGATAGCTTTTCTGATCCTTGGATTACTTTTGATTTATTTGTGCAGATACTCCCAAGATTGCTTGATGTGGGTTCACTGAGCATCCCTGCACTCTAGTGCTGTACCGTAAGATTCAAGTGTGGATACAGACACAGATTACAATCCAGTGCGGGTACGTTGATATGGCATTTTCAAAACAAATTAGTACGCCAATATGACTCAGGCATGTTGGCATGGTATCTTCAAAACAAATAAACGCACGACAGGATTGAGGCGCGTTGCCTCAATCAATATATGTATGCATACAATAATAACTACTTAATTTTTTTACATTATAAAGATATTTATATTTTATTATATCAAAATAGTAAAAGAAAAATCATTTTATGCATACTTGAAGAAAAAAGTGTGAATAAGAAGTTTTGAATTTAGGTGTTATTGTGCAACTTTTTTCTTTGATCTGTCATTGTTGAATATAATTTTTAAAATTTTTTTTTTTTTGATGTGAAGTGTAATGGGCTCTGTTTTGATACCAATCTCTCTCTCTCTCTCTCTCTTGGTGGGGACTCCATTGTTAAGCCAAGCTCTTAGTTTGGTTGTATAAAAGCTTTAGTTCTATGTCTCGTATTGCTTGTTCAAACTATTTTTTATGGGTTTATATAAGGCAGCATCTTAACTTAACTTGGCTGGGTTAAGTAAGGAATGCTCGTTCATGGTGTGATCCTAGCCTATAGTGGCGCATCGCGCATCCTGCACAATTGATCGCGAACGCCTTTGTACACATTGTGCGGTTTAACAAAGACCGTGTGATTTTTTATTTATTTTGTATCGTATGATCACCAGTACAATTTAAAATGATTAGTGGGGGTTTTAGTTAAACGAACGGAATTATTTTAAAACCAAAAAGTGTTAAACCATAACTAACTTTTGTAAAGGCAATTTGAAAAAGTTGTGTTGTTTGAAAAGACGCTTATCTACTATAAATTTTAACATGTTTTATGTTTTTGAAACACCAAAAAATCGCTCTCAATTAAAATTATTTCTGTTTGTTCTTAAAAGAATTTGGTGAAAAATCTTCAAGTTTGTTAATTAAAGTTCTTCATCTGAGAAAGCTTTGCTGTGTCTTTAGAACAACTTTGCTTGAAACCAATCTGTGAACTCTGTAGAGTGGGATCAAGCTAAAATGTCTCTAGTTATGTCTACTTTTATGTCTACTAGCAGCTTATTAGTGAAAAGTATGAAGTCAAGAAGCTAAAAAAGTCAAGTTGCCAATCAGAGCTTTTATGCCTACTAACAGCTTATTAGTGAAAAGTATGAATGCAAATTTTATTAGAAAGAAAAAAGATTTGGCCTCGTTACCACATTGTTAAATAGAAACACAAATTAATTTTTTTAATTATAATTTTGTCTCTCATTTAATTTACCAAGTTAATCTTTACTCATCCAAATCCTAAAATTCCTTCACCACCCCTTTTCCCCGCCACTGGCCACAACCGATCACCTTCCATTGCCTCTCTCCTTCCTGTCCCGTTGCCATTCCCACCCTCCCTTGCCACTCCATCCCACCGCCAGTCTTGCTTCCACTCTCTTGAAACTCTAGTTGTCACTTCTCTCGGTTCTCTGTGCGCCTCTCCCTCCCCCTCGACACCTCTTATCACTGTTTGAATTATCATAGTCGAACGGATAACTTCTATTCGAATTATCATGATCAAATAAATGAAAATTGAACGAGGCTAGGTGGTTAAACACTACTCATTGGTTCCACTCTAAGTTGCTAAACAGTATCTTGTGTTTGGCTCATTAAAACTTCATTCCATATTATTTTTCATGTACATTAATTGAGTTTAAAAGCATTTGAAGCTTGTTAATTTTCTCACCTCAACTTAAACTTAGTTTGACCATAAAAACACACACACACACACACACACACACACACAAACTCAAGTTTGGCTATTAATTACCTCTAATAAAGCTCATTTGAAATTGGCTAGACTAATAAATAAATCAAATTTAAACATAAATAAAATTTTATTATGTTTACAAATCTAAGTTGAACAATTCTTGCTAGATTTGACTTGCCTCATTTATAACTCTGCCTCTTTATATATACATACATCATCTATCTCATAATTCATAATCTATGTAACATTTTTTTTTAATCAAATGTCTTGTTTGATATGTCAGATATTATTGGATAAGATAAGATAGATAAGTAATATATATGTCTCATGTTTTTTTAATACCATGAGATAGTGTATGAAATTATGTATGCTATAGTCTCCCTTTTATGGTATTATTTATATCTTGGTTGATCAAAAAATAAGAAGAAAGTATTGAAGAAGAGTTGAATAATTATTTTTGATCATTAAATAAGGAGTAAAGATTCTAAAAGAGATGGAGGAACCAATAGTCCCAGGGACTGAAATAAATAGCCCATGAATCTCAAACTACTAGTCCCCATATAAAAGATTAATAATCAAATTAAGTGAACTAAGGCTATCTCTAATGGTGATGTTAAAAAGTGTGTTATATGATAAAAAAAAGTCTAAAAAGTGGGTTCCAATTTTGTGTGTTATGTTGTTAGTTTAGTAGTATGTGTATGCTTCAATGGTATGGTATAGTTAGTAAAATGTTAATTTTTAATTAAAAAATATATTATTTGATCAAAAAGTAAAAATATATTTGGGTAACTTTTAAATGCACTTATTTTTTTGCTTGGTACATCCAATGTACAAATTTATATGCATTATGTACAAATATACAATGCATATAATAAATACATTTGGTAAAAAAAAATGGAAGGCACTAGCTGGGTTGCCACTGTGCTTGTCACAGTTAGCAACCCAAATAACAAACTTCAAATTTGACAATCTTTAAAACAAATCTTAATTTCACCATTAAAGACAATTCGCCATTGTGCAAAAATATGACAAACGTGCTTGTTAAAACCACATATAGAGATGACCTAAACATAGGATGAGCAATTCGATTAGACAAATTTTAAAAATGTAAGTTCGCATTTTTTTCGGTTTAGTCTACCCTTTTAATTTCTCAAAAGAAACATGCCCAAATTTTTTTCGGTTTATTTACATTTACTCCTCTTACCTCTGTAAATTTCGCATTTCAACCCCTATTATTAATATTACAATTTAAGAAAGGTTAATGCAACATTATTTTTATGCTCTAAAAGAATTAATGCTTGAGATCATTTTAAGAAGGTTATTTCTTATAAAAATGGAGGCAGTTTCGGCTAAGTATTAAAGGAAGCATCTACCTCCACTGGATATTTTAAAATTACTGATATTTATATTTTAAAAATATACCCCTCTATTTTTAAATTGTACCCATATTTGGTTAAATTATTTTGCTCTATCGATTTCTTTCATCTAATAAATTAAAAATATGTATTTTAAAACCAAAATATAATATATTTTTTTAAAAGATAGAAGTAAGCTAAAATGAGTTAATAAGTCAGATTTTATATTGGCCATAATTGGGCTAATTTATGTATTTTTTGCCTTTTTTAGTATTTTTTATTTTTTAAATTTTTTTGATGGTAATTGCATTGATAAATGAGATTGAAAAATAAAATATTTTGATGAAAGTACGAAAAAATGTTTAATACGAACAAAAATAAGCAATACAAAATTTAATTTATTTTAGTATTTTTTAAACCCTTTTTAATATTTTGCTCAAAAACATTTATTTTTTCCGTTCGTCTTGATGAGATGAGTGAAAATTTTAATAAATTGACCAAATAATGAAAAAATTACACTAAAAATAAATAAGAAAATATGTCATTATTCCTTGTTGGGCATTTTTATATTAATTTTGTTATGAAACTGAAATATTAATGAATGATCATTAATACGATTTTCATAAATGTTCTTATTCTTTCGCGTATATATATATATATGAAGCAGAAGTCTAAATAGATGAATACAGTGTAGTTGTATACAGAATCAACTTCTTGCAACAAAATATATATAAGCGTAAAGATCTATGTTATAACTGTTCCTGAAGAACAAGTTATTTTTACATATTTGAGTTCGGCATTTATTTACTAGTTTAAAGTTTTGTCAGTTTATTATTTTCACAACGCGTTATCAGCACGAAACTCTAGCCAATTAGAAGGAAAAGAACCGTCTTTGCAGCACCGAGTAAGGTAAAAACTTTTGCATTTAATATTTATATATTAGTCATAATATGTACTTATTACATATGTATTAAGTGAGTAATATTTAACAATTAAGTTTATTTTTAAAATGGTTAAAATAAAATATTTTATCTATAGCAAAATATATGTATAAAAAAAAATTTACTCAAAACATACAAAATTGATTTTTTTATGTATATTATAACTCATATAATATTTTCTTTTATTCTGAAGTACATAATAAATTTAATTTCATTTGTTTTTATCGTTTTGTTTTAGATAATATCGAATATCTCAAAATTGAAATTTATGGCTCTCGATATATCGAGAAAGAATTATTTGTCTTGGATCCTTGATGTTGAGATCTACTTTGATGTCATGAACCTTGAAAAAATAATAAAAGATAAAAATGGCGCATCCATGCAGGATCGTGCAAAGGCAATGATTTTTATACGCCATCATCTACAAGAAGAATTAAAAACTGAATATTTTACCACTTATTTTGTGGAATAACTTAAAGGAGAGATACGAGCACCAGAAGACCGTAATCCTCCCCAAAGCTCGTTATGAATGGTTGCACTTGAGATTACAAGATTTTAAATCAGTTAGTGAGTACAATTCTACTTTATTTAAAATTATTTCACGACTAAAATCATGTGGATAAAAAATTTCTGAACAAGATATGCTTGAAAAAACTTACTCCACATTTCGCACCTCTAATTTGCTCATGCAGCAGTAATACAGAAAGCGCCATTTTAAAAAGTACTCAGAACTGATTTCTTATCTTCTTGTGGCAGAACAAAATAATGAGCTTTTGATGAAAAATTACCAATCACGTCAAACTGGATTTGTACCATTCCCTTAAGCGAATGGTATATCATTTAATATACTATTTCTTGAAGTGAATAAAATCTCATATTGTAACCGTGGACGAGGTCGTGGATATGGACGTGATAGAAGTAATAACCACAACCGTGGAAGTTATATTCAGAAATCAGCAAACAAGCCATTCTACCAGAAGTGGAACAATTCTGAAGGACCAAAAGAAAATGAGAAGAACTTGCTTAATAAGCCCCTCAAGAATTATGAAAATGTTTGTTATAGATGTAGCATGAAATGACATTAGTCACGTACTTTTCGTACGCCCAAACATTTGGTGGATCTTTACCAAGTATCAATTAAAGACAAAGGAAAATAAATAGAAACACATTTTGCGGACTATGACAATTCTATTGACATAACCCATCTTGATGTTTTTGATTTCTTTGAAGATCCAAATGAAAAAATTGATCATTTAATTGGTGATGGAAATATCCACACCGATTAATATTGTTGCTATTTTATATTTATATTTGTAATAAATATTTACAATTTAATTGTGATATACATTGTCTTATTTTGTATAATTTTTCTTATGTGAAGAATCATGGATCTTGATGCATTATTCAATTTAAACAATACAATTGATGGAGATATTTGCCTAGCAGACAGTGCAACAACGCACACTATCCTTCGTGATAAAAAATATTTTTTGAAATTAATATTAACAAAGGCTAATGTCAATACAATATCAGAATCTGTAAAATTAATTGAAGGATCTGGAAGAGCTAATATTATATTACCTAAAGGTACAAAATTTTGTATTGACGATGCATTATATTCTATCATATCCAGAAGAAATCTGTTAATTTTTAAAGATTTACGTCATAATGGTTATCATATTGAAATCATAGATGAAGATAAAAAGGAATATCTTTGCATTACTTCTACTATTTATGGTAAGAAGTTATTATTAGAAAAACTTCATATCTTTTCGTCTGGATTATATTATATCACAATATGATCAATTGAATCACTTGTTGTGATGCACCAGAAGTGCACCGATTCAAAATTATTTATGCTATGGCATGATCGCCTTAGGCATCCTGGATCAATAATGATGCATCGAATTACTGAAAATTCACATGGGCTTTCACTAAAGAATCAAAAAATTCTTTTACTAAGTGATTATCCATGTGCTGCATGTTCACAAGGAAAACTTATTATTATACTATCACCTTCAAAAGTAATTGTTGAAATTATTATACTATCACCTTCAAAAGTAATTGTTGAATCCCCAATCTTTTTACAAAGAATTCAAGGAAACATTTGTGGTCCTATACATCCTCCATGTGGTCCATTTCATTATTTCATGGTTCTAATAGATGCATCAACTAGATGGTCACATTTTGTTTACTCTCTACTCGAAATATTGCATTTGCTAGATTGCTTACTCAAATAATTAGATTACGAGTACAATTTCCAGATTATCCAATTAAGACAATTCGTCTAGATAATGCTGGTGAGTTTACATCGCAATCATTTAATGACTATTGCATGTCCATTGGGATTGATGTTGAGCATTCTATTACACACACTCATACTCAGAATGGCTTGGCCGAATATTTCATTAAAAGACTTCAGTTAATTGTTCGACCTTTACTTATGAGGACAAAATTATCTGTTTTTACTTGAGGACATGCCATACTACACGTGGCATCTCTAATTCGCATTAGACCAACTGTATATCATAAGTACTCGCCATTACAACTTGTACTTGGTCAAGAACCAAATATTAGTCATATAAGATTTTTTAGTTGTGCTATTTAAATTCCTATTTCACCCCCTTAGCGCACTAAAATGGGTCCCCAACATCGACTTGGGATTTATGTGGATTTTGATTCTCCCTCCATTATTAGGTATTTGGAACCACTTACTGGTGATGTCTTTAAGGCACATTTTGATGATTGTCATTTTAATGAGTCAATTTTTCCATCGTTAGGAAAAGAAAAATCACAGCCTAAAACTCAACTTGAAATCACTTGGAATGCTCCAATGCTATCGCATCATGATCCACGTATTAATCAATATGAATTAGAAGTTCAAAGAATTATTCATTTGCAAAGTATTACAAATCAATTGCCAGATGCATTCACTGACACAAAGAGAATAATAAAATCTCATATACCAGTTGCTAACGTTCCTGTAAGAATTGATATTCTTAGATCGAGTGATATAGCAGTAAATGAGTCTAAAGCACGCCAGAAGCGTGGAAAACCTGTCAGAGCCAAAGATAAAGTTTCCCAGAAGAGGATAATTCAAGGCAGAGAAGTTGGTACTCCTGAAGAAGTTGTACTCACTAGTGCACTTGAAGATGCGAAATTCCCAAAACGAACAACCCTAGAAGTGGAACCTCTCGAAGAGAGAGCTCGAAATGATTTTTCTCTTAAAGAGGAATAGATACATGAAAATAATGAAATCTCAATACATTACATGAGTATAGGAGAAATTTGGTATAGAAATAAAATGGTTGTTGACAACGTATTATCATTTAAAGTTTTCATTAACATTACCAGAAGTAATGATGAAAATGAACCACAAACCGTCGATGAATGTCGACGTAGAAATGATTGGCCATTATGGAAGGAAGCAATTCAGGCGGAACTAAATGCTCTAACAAAACGTGAAGTATTTGGACATGTAGGCCAAACCTCTGAAGGGATACAACCAGTTGGATGGATATAAATAGATATTTGTACGAAAATAAAATGAGAAGCATGAGATTGTAAGATACAAAGTACGATTGGCTGCACAAGATTTCTCACAAAAACCCGGTATTGATTACGAGGAAACGTGTTCACCTGTCATGGATGCAATTACATTTAGGTTTTTAATTGGCTTGGTGGTTACAGAAAGTTTGGATATGCATCTAATGGATGTAGTTACAGCATATTTATATGGATCTCTTGATACTAATATTTATATGAAATTTTTTGAAAAATATCAAATGCCTGAAGCATGCAATTTAAAACTTAGAAGTATCTATTCGATCAAATTACAACGATCGTTATATGGGTTGAAACAATCTGGACGCATGTGGTACAATCGACTCAGTGAATATTTAGTTAAAGAAGGATATGTGAATGATCCAATATACCCACGTGTTTTTATTAAAAGGACAAGATCTGAATTTGCTATTGTCGCAGTATATGATTTGAATCTTTTTGGGATTTCGAAAAAGTTGACAAAAACTGCTATTTGTTTAAAGAACGAGTTTGAAATGAAAGATCTTAACAAAACAAAATTTTGTCTCGGTCTACAAATTAAGCATTTGCGAAATGAAATTCTTATACACGAGTCTACATATAAAAGAAAAGTTTTGAAACACTTTTCTATGGATAAAGCTTACTCTTTGAACACTCCTATGGTTGTTCGATCACTTGATACAGAGAAAAATCAATTTCATCCTCAAAAAGATGGGGAAGCACTTCTTGGTCCTGAAGTACCATATCTAAGTGCGATTGGAGCTCTTATATATCTTGCAAATTGTACAAGGTCAGATATGTCATTATGTGTCAATTTGTTAGCAAGATATTGCTCTGCGCCAACTCGAAGACATTGGAATGGAGTTAAACATATATTACGATATCTTTAAGAAACAATAGACCTGGGTTAGTTCTATTTAAATGGATCAAAATCGCAGTTAATTGGATATGCAGATACTGGTTATCTTTCTGATCCACATAAAGCTCGATCGCAAACATGGTATGTATTTACTTATGATGACACAGCTATATCATGGCGATTTGTAAAACAAACATTAACTGTAACTTTTTTAAAATCACTCTAAGATATTGGCAATTCATGAAGCAAGTCGAGAGTATATTTGGTTACGGTCAATGATTCAACATATTCGGAAAAAATGTAGATTTTTCTCTATTAAAGATACTCCAACAATATTGTATGAAGATAATGCGGCATGCATTACACAGATCAAATGAGGCTACATCAAAGGTGATCGGACTAAGCATATTTTTCCAAAAAAAATTTATACACATGAGCTCCAAAAGAGCGACACATTGATGTTCAGCAAATACGCTTAAGTGATAATCCGGCAAATTTATTTACAAAATCATTATCGACTGCAACATTTAGAAAGCTAGTAGAGAGAATTGGAATGTGTCAACTCAGGGATTTATCATGCGAAGTCGAGGGGAAGACACTTACCTAAAGAACATTAGTAGATTGTACTATTTTTCCTTCGTCTAAGGTTTTTTTCCACATGGTTTTTCTTAACAAGGTTTTAATGAGGCAATCTGACGGCATTTATCACCATGATAAAAACACAAGAATATTGTACTATTTTTCCATCACTAAATGTTTTGTCACATTGAATTTTTCTTGGTAAGATTTTAATGAGACATATTCTTAGTGTATAATCATTTAAGGAGGAGTGTTATGAAACTGAAAGATTAATGAATGACCATTAATACGATCTTCATAAATGTTCTTATTCGTTCGT